>JAQFXT010000809.1:0-25128 GCA_034683725.1 Strigamia crassipes | reverse complement strand
CCCCCCCCCCCCCCCCCCCGCTTTTTAAAATTACCTGAAGATAGCCATACCCGTTTTGCATCCTTCCTACTGTAACAATCCCCTAGACTACCCCCTCCCCATTCACTCTTCCCCCTTTAAGAAATCCATCCTTCACGAAATTCGTCCAAGTCACACCTAAGACGTCATCCTGGCCGCCTCCAAAACCAACCTGTCATCTCCGTACTTCATTGGCGGCGCCCCTGGCATAGACATCAAACACATCCTAGCCGGGCAATTCATCCTTCCACTCACCAACATCTTCAACACCATTATAGACTCTTCCACGTACCCGAATGCCTAGAAAAAATCTGTCATTACCCCAATCTAGAAAGGCGGTGACAAAACAACCATCAGTAATTTTAGACCAATCTCGTGGTCAAAATCAATTGGTTTACAGTGGCTGGAAACCTACTCCAAATAACTGGCTAGGTTTCCAACGCTGTCCGTGCGTGTTGGGTTAAGACTAACCTCGTGTCGCAGTAGTTCCGTGGCAACTGAGACACTCACAGAACTCTTTATTTCTAGTCTTTGCCAATTCACTATATTGAGTATTCTGGAGTGACACAGAAGTCGAACGCAGAATCTAATAGACGAGCTGTTAGCTATACAGCTCCTAGAGCCACGAGTAACCGAGTCTCTATCCTTCGAGTGAAACACACAGCTTCAAATCCATATACAAAACCACGTGGCGCGGGCTACTTTTCAGTCAACGCAATCGCATACGCAGGCAGTGTATATGCAAAGGCTCAGCGCTTGCTTTGTAATGTTCGCAAGGAGATTTGTATTCGCGTGTATCATGAAGGGTTCGAGTAGACTCATTCCTTCGCTTTAGAATGGCTCTAGTTTGTCCGACAGATCGAACGCAACAATGTACCACCGTTTGGTTATTGTCTAATTACACGGTACGGCCAGGGTACCGCAAGGCGCCTGATTTCAATCCAGTTCGCTGGATGTAGTCGTGTATTCGACTGTCTTTCGTTTGAATAAGCATTCGATTGTGAATGTTACCACATTCTTATGATATTCAAAGATTGATGCTTACTGAAATCGATGTACATCTATCCTCGGTCAATCCGTTGTCCTGGTGGAATCTTACGGCCTGATCAGGTGAGGAAGGTGATGTGGTAGTATCGAAGGTTATAGGGTAAGTTCTTTCACTCCCTGTCGTTGCCCTTTTTATATGGCTAGTCATGTGACCACACAAGAATTTACATACCCTCTCCTGATTGACAGATCTGAGTCAGGTGATTTTTAATCCCTATCTTTCGCCATTTCCCCTTGAGTCGGAATGTAACTAAGAGGGGAGATAAGGAGATTAACGAAGGGTAATTCTTACGACTAAATACTTTTACTGTTATTCTATCACAATAAAACACACAAGTTTTCAATATGAAATAAACAACATCATTTATTTATATCATTATTTACATAAAGAATAGTCACAATATATTCCCAAATTATTTGTGTATAACCCCGAAGAAAGTGCTCCAGGGTTACAACAAGAGCACAACATGTGCCTGAACGCCAAGAAGACCGAAACACTTTCCTTCGTTCGTAGATACCGCTCCCTTCCCCTGGTCAGACCCAAATCAATTAAAATTCTCGGTCTTACCTTAGACCCCCATCTAACATTTGTACCCCACATCACAAACCTCCCAAATTGACGAAAACTCTGTGGCAAGTGCCCCGATTGCCCTACTTTAAGTCCAGCTGGCCCGGAGACCACATTAAATTTACAAAAAACATTCAAACATTTTATTATTAAAGAAATTCTGTCCACACGTTTACAAGACGTTACGACTAGACTCACAATTGCTAATATTTTTGTCAAGTTTTCCAAAAGCAATAAGTATTTATTCGATTGATTTGTGTACTTTAGTAAAATTTTAACCCTTAGATAAGTTTTTATTAGAATATAAAATTCCAATAAGTGGTATTTCACCGGTCAATAACTACGGATCGCAACAACAATATCTCATGTCATTTTTTATACCTCAATTAAGTGTCCATTCGCAAATTCCAAATGTAGATTGTATTAATTGCTCCCACAGATCTGCACGACTTGACTGACATTATAATTAAATCTTCATATCGTCTGAAAATGTATTTAGCAAATATTAGTTGCCATGGTAATTATTTGTAATATGGAGATAATTATGGTCGTAACGTTTAACTGAAAACATATTACACAGTTTGCGCCATGTACTTTTCCCTTAAAATTATAGTCAATTTTACGTTATAAATAATTTAACGTAAAAATATAAAAGTTCAGTTTGCGCTTGCGCTTTCACGTTACAGTTACAAAAGTTGACTTAACTTACAAAGTCACGTTCCAAAGGAAAATATTTTTTTGAAATTATTGATGTTTCCAAACTTATCCGTTCCACCAGTAACACCAGCGATTTCCAATACTAACACCCGGTAAAGTTAGGAGCGGAACGCCCGGATTGATGCAATGTTTCGCTTTCGAATAAAAAGGCTCTAAATATACAACGTGAAGTGCGCTTTGTTTTGGCTCCCGAGTGCAAGATCCAGGAAGTGAAATAAACTTGTTTACATGCCAAACCATCAAATATCTCTTTGAACAGATTGTTACACCATAAAAAGTAATACCACGGCAACCAAAGTAAATATTATTGTTCTTGAAACAACGCAAATCATTAAAGTCACGTGTTCTATTATATTGATTATCTTAAATACACGGTGTTACCACACTAAAGTTAATGAGCACTGACACGTACAATAGGTTTCACGTGTTAACAATCTGCGTCTACTCATTAGTACATTCAAATTATACGCAAAGTGAAGCAACATGTCTTTAACTAAGAGAAATATTACAAGACGGCTCTTGGTTCGAATAATTCGGACAGAACTGGATTCTAAACGACTCCAAATTCCAATAGTTAGATTATCATTCGCCCAAAACAAACAAACATCGGCGTGGTTAAGAATAATATGGGTTATTGTTTTATTCACGTCGGTAGTAACTTGTGGCTATCAAGCTTACGACCGAATAAGATATTATTGCTCCGCTTCGACTAGAGTTGATGTTAAGTACAGTGTTGGTGATAATTACTTTCTGCCCTCTGTAACCGTGTGTGCTCACGATACACCACCATGGATTGAATACATCGAAAAAAATCCGGAGGATCTACGTACACTGCAAGAGTATCAAGATCGGGTTCCATGCGCTAATCAACTTTTAATTTTTTCCGAACTAATTAAAAAGAAATCAGTCGATGAGATTTGGAAAATGTTCAACACAAGTACAGTTCTTGAAAGTTATAACTTATCGAAGGTACAGTACATTTACCGTTCATATTTTTAAAAAGACTTGGGAGTTTATTTTATAAGTTTACACGAAAGATCGATTTAAAAAATGAATAGCAACAGTAAATATCGAACCAGAGCGGCAATCTCACACAACGTACATGAAAAGAATCGCAAAAATTATTATTATTACCCGACAATTGGTAGACACAGATGAACAAATCAACGGGGCGACAATTAACCGGACGAGAATTAATTGGGCAGACAATTAAATAGGTGTTAAATGAGTAAAAACCATCTGTTGAGTAAACAGGTAACATTGTTTAAAAAATTATTTAAAAATTTTATAAATATATTTTTATGTATATTTCACAATTGTGAGTACAAAATTTGCATGAAAAAACATTTTATATTGATGTGATAAATGTGCTGTCACCTTAAGATATAAATATATTTTCCCTGCGCCCACATCCATCAACAGCACGTTTGATGAGTCTGTTCAATTTTCGCTATTTTTTGAATTGCAAATATTTGACATTTGTAGCCCCCGCAAGGAAAGACGGATAATGGCACATAAACAACAACTGCAAACAATAATGAAATCCTTCAAAAAAAGGTCGACATCCATGCAATTCCATCAATAACACTTGTGAACTTGGTACAAGAGGTAGACCGTCAAAAGGTTGAAAATTTAAAAATCGATACTTTTGTGTCCATGGAAAGAGGATGTTGCATTACATGTGAAAACTGTTCACGAGTTGGGCCTGAGTCCCTAATGGAACTCAGGCCCAAAGTATATGCAAAAGAGGAAACACAAAAACTGTTTCTAGATTCAGAATACAAAGTCGACTGATTTATTACTATTGATAACATTTGGTTGCCAATAAGGGCGCTTGGCAACCTTTTTATACAATTAAACAATACTAATTGTATTATTATTATTTGTTAAGTCTAAATGTGAACCTAAAAGTACATATGTTAGTGTATTGAAGACACTACAGATACAATATAGCGACGTTCATAAGATCGACGCTTCGTCATTCGCATCAGATTATGATTACGAATGTTTTATGATGTTTTCATCATCAAAATATCATCAAAACGTTTGTAAAAAGTGATTGGCAATTTGATATCGAAACCAGAAGCTTCACTCTATGTCGACCTTTTGTGCCGTCTACTTTATGGGGCCTTATGGAGTCGACATTTTGACTTGAATCACCACTTGCATGTTAGCTCCACAAATTGAGTTGTCCCAAACCAACAATTTTGCCATGGTTGCAAGCAACAAGTTAATGAATGACCAGTGTCAAGTGCTCAACTTACAGTATATACTTTAGGCACTAACGTTTGTATGATGTTAGTGTACTATTGATGTAATGTTCCAGCTAACTGATCGCATATTTAAAAATAATGTTGTATAAATAATTTCTGAGAGTTGTTTTCATTTCATCCATTTAATTTAGAACGCGCAAATTTGGTCCTGGCCGGTTCACACGATGAATTAATGTACGATCAGTTGTCCGCAGGTAGAATTAACGCTCTTGTTAATAGTCACCCCGACCAATCGTCATGCGATAAATTGGCACACAATTAATTGTCTGAAAACCGATTTAGTTTGTTTTCAGTTGCAGTGGGTGTGCGCACACTTTTTAAACAGCAAAACATTTTAACTGCAATTTCAAACTGAATTTTCGAATGCAGTTACTGTTAAACGACTATATTCTATTGTCACTCCTCAGAGTTCTAAACCATTTTTTTTGTTCAGGGAAAAACCGTGCTGCCAAATACTAGTATTCAACTGATTGATACAAATTTATCTTTGGGCAACTGCTTAAAATTTACATATGGTTTGTATTTCTTTAATTCTGTACTTCTTTAATAAAAAGTCTTATTCTTTATCAGATGATGCCAGTGAAGAAAAAGCTAATAGGTTTGCTTTCAAAATAAAAAAACCCAAAGGAGGTTGCAATCGAACTTCTAGATTAATGGTAATCCCGAAGAAGTTTTATATAAAGCATGTAATAAACTGGCTTTATCTCAATTTTAACAGTTTACATTTCAAGAAAATCAAATGAAATCAAATTTGAAACAGTTTTGGCACATCCCTACCAAATCGAGAGTTGAAATTAACGTTGGATTAATCAAAGTAATATTCTTTTTTCTTTCTTTTTTAATTTAATAATAATGAAACATACGCAGTATAACTTTGTGACAAACAAATGGAAAAAATGTGTTTCAATCGAAGAGCATGAAAGATGTTACAACGACTGTATTAAAGAATTATACCGTGAGGGTCAGCTACACTCTAATTTTACAAACTATTTCTCATGCAGGTAAAATTTACAATCATATTTTAGTAAATTGGAACAAACTTGGTTTTCCTTTGCGTAGATATCCATTTGATCCGGAATATATAGATTTGCCACTATGCAGCGAACCAGACTTAGAAACGTACATTATTCACGCATTCATTCCTGTGCGCATTAAACCATCTTCGTGTGATTGTTCAGAACCATGTCAGGATTACACTTTTGATATAAATATTCACTACTACGCCGATCAAAAAGCTGACACAAACGTCAGAATTAGAAAAAAAACGTATTACGCAACTATATTCACTCAGCTGTACAGTTATGACATCATCACACTCCTGTGTGATATTGGAGGAAACTTAGGGCTTCTATTAGGCCTATCGATACTTTCCATCTGCGACGTAGTATACGTATACTTCAAAAAAATGTTCATTACAAGGTGTTTAGTGACGTACAAAGTGAGTTCCTATGTTAAAACTAAAATCCGGCACATTTGTGAAACGCAAATGATGAAAAATCAGGTTCCGCCGTTCGACCCATCGATGAGCACAAAAATATTAAAAAACAAGCAATCCTTTTCGGGTATACTCTGTATTGCTATATACTTGACATCATTGGCTTTTTGTACGTATATTACGATAAGCAGAACGTCATATTTCTTCAGTTTTCCTACAAAAACTATTGTCCGAGTGCACAAAAATGAAACAATACAATTTCCAACTATCGCAATTTGTGCCGATAATGATTACGTAACAAATTTAAGAGATTTGTATTTCGAAAACACTGGAAATCACTCTTGCTTGCCTTTGGATCAATACTTGGATGTATCTGAAACTACGTTACAAGATTTATGGCAGAAATCTTCAACAGAAGATGTTATAATTGATGACTATCCCACTATTTTGGTATTGATAAATTTATTATTACATTTAATTTAATTAAAAGAGCAGAATCCACTGAAGAAAAACAAATATATGCACCGTGTAACTTTGTACCAACGTTTCAGTAGGTGCATTCCAACACTCAATTTTTTGATTTTGTGTTGTGCTGTGTCTGTGGTGTACATGGTTCGTTTTGGCTAAGATTTAGGAATGGCAATAATGGCAATAAATGTTTGGGTCGTTCTAGCATTTTGTTTTAATTGGTTTTTCCCAACGAGTTTGATCAAGTGTATTTTGGTTAATATCAACCAACTTTAATCGAATTTTGACAAATCTCAATCAAATTTGCTCAGATTTTGGTCAATTTCAATCAAAGTTGATCGAATTTTAGTTAATATCAACCAAATTTAATCAAATTTTGACAACTCTCAATAAACGAAACAACGAGTATCGGTTCAATCTGCGCTTGCGAAAAGGTTGGTTTCTGGGAGAATTTTAAGGTCATTCAAAGTAGAAATCCAATTTTCTTGATTTCTAAAAATCAAAGAAAACAGGATTGCAAAATCGATTTTACTTTGACTGCACCCTATTATGTAGTTTCGGCTAAAACGCAGGATTTTGCCTGTTTGTTTCAGGCAAAAAAGCTGCACAAAACCAACAAATTTCCGGAAATCACGTGACTCAGGCAAAAACAAAATGGCTGCAACGGCTAAAACGGTAATTTTGGAATGCACCTAGGAGCTGCATTTTTCCAGGTAGCCACCACAAATGTGCAGAACGGAGTTTGTTTTAAAGGCCCCCAAATTAAAGAAGAAAAAAGAGAAGAAAAAAAAACAATAAAAAAGGGGGAAAAAAAACCAACAAAAATTTTAAAAAAAAATTTTAATTTTTTTATTTTTATATATCGGAGACCTGAAAAAGGCTGCGAAAAAGGCCCCAAGAAGGGCCCCCATACCATTAAAAGCGCCTTTGAGCCCCCAAATTAAAAAGATATATTTTTCCAAAAATAATTTTTTTAAATGTTAGGTATAATTTTCTTTATATTAGAGCCCCCTATAAAAATGGCCTCTGGAGCCCCCAAGTCACACTAAGCCTCGGGGTCTCAAGTGGTGCAAAACCGTCATACAGGTGTAGTAAATTAGGGCAGGAAGAGCCGCTCTCAGTGGATATGGTCAAATCAAAGTTACCACACTCTGGATGTGCATTCGCCACCCAGGGTCTAGCCCAAGCATTTTAATCAGATAAACCAGCCTAAATAACTTTTCAAATGCAGCTAGTGTACAGTATGTCTAAATGTTTTTTCTGTAAGTTGGCTAGTAGTTCAAAATCTACTGTATACTTCCCGTATTTAAAATTGACTCATTTTCACGTAGAAATTTTTTATTACATCGTCGACGGACTTGAACCCTGAATTTAGAAATACTTCACATTTTAATTTTCCGACACTGTACGGAAATTGTGCTAAATACAAATTAGGTATGTTATATCACTATGTAAAATAACAGTAATTTATTCTATTTTCACTTCAATACTAACTTGTTCAAGATAAACCACTAGAAGCGTTTGGAACTACAACTACTGTAGAAAGCATGATATCCAGTGTGAATGATTCCTCTTGTGAACAACCCATTGTTACGGTATGCTCGTTAAAATAAATCGGCTAAAACAAATGTAGTGCTTAAAAACAATGATCATAGATTTTTTTAGCTCCGAAAGATATTCCTTTATATTTTGAATTACGCACAAGTCTAAAAATCCCAAGGAATAAAATAGCAATTATCGCTTTAAAATTTCAGCACGTAATTATTTTAACTGACGATATAAAAATATGTTATATTCTAACAAAAATTCCATTACAGATAATCAGATTAAATATCCAAGATGGGCGGCAATGCGTGAATAGAGAAACTGCAATTGATTGCCTCATTGAATGCCACGAAAAATTGCTCTTCGACAAAATACCGTGCAGGAAAGTTAACTGTTAATTTACGAATGAAATTTGAATTGCTTTAATTAAAACACGCATTTTGTCTACAGGTTACCCTTCATGCCTGAAAACGGGAAACAGCAATTTTGCACAACTTCAAAGTCCGCCGAAGCAGCCAGAACAATTTACGAAGAAATCTACGAAAAACATTACCCGGCTAGCAGTTGCAAATGTTTACCACCCTGCACCGAATTGAGATACGAGTACAGCGACTTCGTTGAACCTCACGACGAAGAGTTTACTTTTATTCAAATTTTCTTTCCAAATGGTCTCTTTGAAACGATTCAAGAAGTGTATACATACACATTCATACAATGTATCTGTGATGTCGGTGGTATATTGTCAATTGGATTAGGGTTCACAGTTTTAAAGTTATTTGATACTCTTCAAGCTCTAATCAGTTTTGCAGTTTCTTCAAAACATTAAAAAATAAAAACTTTTACAAAAAATCATAATATTAGTGAACCTGATTAGATTTGATACTTTGGGAGCTACTTTAGATTAGCGGCCGTTTTCGATACGGCTAGCCTAACCAAACCTGACCTATCCTTGCTAATAAGTAGGCATAGACCTCATCTCCCATTACCAGGAGTTGAGACTGGTTTCATTCGACGCAGCTCCTTAAGCTCTATCTGTAAACTAATTATACAATGTTGCAAATAAATGTTATTAACTTATGGCTTGTCTAATTTTTATTATTCTCAATAGTAACTTTTAAAGAAAACACCAGGGGAACCACCCCTATATAAGGCTAAGGGCAGACCCAATTCCCCAGTCTAATAATACTAAGGCATTGAGTACACAAAACTTTATTAACGATTATTACACAAAGTTCGTCGAAACAGTTCGTGATTCCTCGGTGACAATTCAGAGTCCATTGATTGCTTGATAATACACTGTACGCTTGGTACACTGTACGCCCGATACACATTTCGAAATAATTAGAGATGGAACATTCGAATCCTCGAATCCCGCAAATCTTGACAAAATATTCGAGCTTCGAAAACTCTTATCTTCGTGCTTTATTTTGTGATTTGAAACTTTCAACGGCCAAAAAATAACAAAACTGACATGGCCTAAATCTGGGTCTGCTAAAACCAGCCTTGGAAATTCCCATTGCCGTGTCTTGTTCTATTGTTTTGTAACGCCATCTTTTACCAGTTTTTACCATCTTTACCAATAGTGGCAGCGAATTCAAACTTATTCTATGTTTTTATTTTTAATTTCAATTTTAAACTGTGCACACTTATTAACATTCAATGTTGTCCGTATAATTTCAATTTTTTTTTATATACAATCCTCAATTTTCACTATTTTTCACCAAACCTGTATGAAAATGATATAGATGCTTATAATAACAAAGCCTAAAAACAGCAAACTCAAAAAATCACGATTTCGCAAGCGAAGTCTTACTACGAGCCTCGCCAAAATCAGAAACGATGCCAAGGAAAAGAAAAAACACGTGACCCTTGCGACCCGCATACTGTCAGTATTATCATCATAACATGTTAGAAATCTTTTTTAATTTAAATTTAAATGAAGACACGATCGTGATACTTTCCCCAATAAAAATTGAACTTGTTTACCCCATCTTTACTTAAAATAAGCAAAGATGATTTAAACCATGTTATAAGATATTTCAATTCCATGCAAAATTTTTTCATCTACTTGTATGTTAAGATACAATACGCGAGTTCAAAGCTAGTTTAACATTTTATGTAATTTCTTTTAAAACATTGTAAAGAATTTTACTTATTTCAAACACTAATCACAATTATTAACCAAATTATTGCGCTTATTAGCTTACTGTAACAATAATTATCTTTAATAAGAGCAAAAAATAAAACATTCGCATGTGTTTCCTGTCTCCACTCGATCTGTTTTAATTTCGTCCGTTTTAATTTTTGTAAAATGTGAATAATTTTTGCCATATTTTAGTATTCACTTCTCACAACGTTCATTACTGCGCCAAGTTATATAACTTAATCCTCCATCACTAAAAAATTTAACCAAAAACACATGTAACACGAGATAGTAGCCCTTGAATATTAAACAAGTGTTTTTGTTCGACAGCAGAACCACTGTGGGATGTAACTTAAGCTTATAGCACTACTAATAACAACATGAGATGTGTTTGTGTGTTCTTACGACGCAACAAAACGAGCGGTGCAATGACTTTAATACAAACGAACGAGTCAAGTGAAATTGTTGTAAATGAAGAGAACAATGCAGTAACAACACCAGTTGAAGAAAAAGTTGTAATCGTCGAAAGGCTGTAAGGATTTCGTGTGAAACGTAATGTTGGATGTTTTTTTTAGTATAGTATTTTGTATTCATTTTGTGTAGAAAACGAAGTAGTACCGAGTGGGTTTTTGGATTGTTGGCAATACTGTTGCTTTGTGCGTGTGCAATTTTAGCTGCTGAATTGAGCCTTGTCGTGTCGAAGGGAAAGGAACAGGAAAAAAATTTAGGCAGTTATTTATTTATTTATCTATCTATCTATCTATCTATCTTATTTTATTTTATCATGTTTTACGGTTTTAATTCATTTTAACAGAATTAAACCAAAGTAGTATTGAAACTTCGTCTTATATGTGCTTGAGTTCAAATTGTCTGAGAACAGGTATAAAAAAATGATTACACAATTAAATGACCTTGTAATTATTATTTTTTCTTCATGTTGTTATAGCAAGTGTAATAACAGAAAATGGTGACTTTAACCACGACCCGTGTGAAGATTTTCATCAGTTTGCTTGTGGTGGGTTCATGAAGAAAAAGAATGTGCAAAATAAAGGCTTTTTTGATTCATTAATAACAGATGCACAGAAAAAGTTACAAGGTAAATAAAGGAAAATAAATATACGAAATAACCTATGAGTTAAAGGTTATTTCATATATTGCGATATACCGCTTTTGCAATATATCGCTGCCAAGTGAATACGAATGCCATATCGCATTCATATTCACTATGAAAAAATTTCGCACAAGCCTACATTTAACTAATGTGTAATTCCAGATGTAATTAAATCACCTGTGATAAGAAATGAACCCAAAACCATTGAAAAACTCAAAGTATTTTACCAATCATGTATTCAGACAGGTAAATGATAAAAGTTTAGTTTTTCCTATTTACATTCTCAACACCATTATTTATTTATTTATTTACTTATTTTTTTCTTTTTACAGATAAAATTGAATTTCTGGGTCTACGCCCAATGCAAAAAATTCTCGATTTAGTTGGGGGTTGGCCTGTAGTACTTAATTCTAAATGGAGATATGGAAGCTTCACCTGGCAAGAATTAGCCAATAAATATAGAATAGCAAATGTTTCTGTGAATTTCTTTTTCGAGCCTAGAATAGCGTTTGATACAGGCAGTGATGGGCTAAAACTGAGCTTGGGAGTAAGCATCAATATTTAGAAATTCGTTTTGTTTGCTATACAAGAGTAATTAATTTCATATTAGTTATCGTCTGCTAATTTGGGCTTAACATCAATCACTGACGAGTCTAAACATGAAGATTACTATCAAAAGCTGGTGAATTTAGCTATTTTATTTGGCGCCGATAACGAAACAGCTCGTAGTGAAATGCGATATGTTTTTTACTTTGAAACTGTAGCCAAACATGTGAGTATACATCGGTACTTACGTTTTGAAAAACTTGTAAATCACTGTCAGTCACGCACGAAGAGAAAATACTCAAAAAGTATGTGCGGATATTAATTAAACCGATAAATATTATTAATTTACAGGAATATTGGAATAATTTTAATTTAAATAACCAAAGAATTGTGAAGATGAATGTAAGCGAGTTGCAAAATTTGGTTCCTCAAGTATGAAATTGAATACTATTACAGCATTACGGTTTAATAAATTAACCATTGTAATTCAAGGTTGATTGGAGAACATATCTAAGTGCGTTTCTGCCTTATACAATCAATTACAAAGACACAATTTTTGTGGATTCGCCAGCATTTCTTCCTAAATTTGCACAACTGCTCGAAAAAACCGATCGAAGGTGGGTGTAGGGTTGTAAAATAATCTACAATATTTCAGTATATTTTGTTTAGGACATTAGCCAATTATGCTGCTGCACGAACCATCTGGAACCTGGCTCCATTATTGAATCAAAAAGTGAGGAATGTGGTTGGAAATAATTTAATTCCAGAGCCAAGGCAACATTACTGTTTGGATATCGCAATGAAATATTTCTCAGTTCCAATCGGTGCCTTTTATTTAATAAAATATGTCAATACTGGTGCAAAAGAAATAGTTAAAGAAATAGCAAATCTCGTTAAACTGGCTTATTTTATAACAATCGATTATACTGCTTGGGACTACACTGTAAAACATTCTATAAAACAAAAGGTAATTTAGTTTTTTAAAAGTAGGAATGTTAAAATCATAATTTCTCAATTTTCGTGGTTTTCTATAGCTTGCTGATGTGAAGTTTTTCATAGGATATCCAAACGAATTGACTAATTTTACCCTTATTGAAGAGTTGTATCATACTGTAAGTAATGTATAAAAGTAAGCACATGTTTGAGTACTTATTTATTTCAAAATTCAATTCCCAGCTGTCATTTAACCAAGGAGAATTTTTTGACAATTTTCAAAAAATTAAAAAACATTACTTTGATAAAAGTATCAAATATGCACAATACGGAAAAAGCATCGTAAATAAGTGAGGCTTAGATTGGTCACAAACTTAAATTGTTTAATGCTTAATGCAATAACGTTTATAGTTGGGATCAGAATGGCGGAGCGTCTATTGCCCTTGAAGTGTTTTATTTAGATCTTACAAACACATTGTGTAGGTAGTAAATCAAGGCTACGATTCTCAGGTTATATCATTCTGGAATATTTTTAAACAGATGTTCCTATTGTGATGATTGAAGAAGTTTTCCAAGTGACTGAGAAACCTGCGTATATGAATTTTGGTAGTCTGGGAGTTTTGATTGCCAAGGAATTTGCAAAAATAATTACGAAATTACAAGGTGACTTTTTTCTTCTCTTTATATTAATAACATGTAATTTAGATAAGTACATTGCTTTCTAGGAAATGAGCAAAATATTAAAGATAAGCTTTCATGTCTGAATAAGCAACATAAAGTGAGTCAAAATATTTTAAATCTGATCTAATTACTTGATATTATTTTTCTCTCAAGTTTCCAAGCAATCCAGACATAACCAAAGAAATTTTAAATTATTTCACTGGAATTGAAATCGCACAAAAGGTAATGTAGATTGCAGTTTGTAATTTATGGTACAATCGAACCTCGTTAGAACGAATTGCTTAGAACCCTAGAAATCTGTCAGTTGTAGCAAAAGAAAAGTTTTGTTATAGCAAACGTCAGTACTGTTTTTTTTTTCAGCTCTGTGTCTGAAATTTATTTATTTGTATCATGAACTACATTAGTTATTCATACACATGGTGATTTTTGTTTGAATTAACATTTAGACAATATTTATCAAAATAACATTTTCATTTCATTAATTTAAAAATCAAATCGTCTAGCACATTGCATGTGGACAAGTGAACCATGTCATCAATTTTCAAAGTTCGTTATAACAAAAGCTTATGGGTATTAGAATGTTCCTAAAAACTTTTTCTAAATCACAAATAATTTGTAATATTAAAATTCGTTATATTACAATATTTTAACATGCTGTTCCATGGCTAACCAACTACGTCATTAAAAAAAATTCGTTATAACAAGTATCGTGATTTGTTATAACGAGATCCGACTGTTAATCTAACATATCATTAGGCATACAGTTTATGGAGTGAAAAAAATGGAATTGAAAAGCCTTTACCCGGAGAATATTTTACCACTGACCAACTGTTCTGGATTAGTTACGCTAATGTAAGTTTTTACTTTCTAATTATTTTCTAAGTCAACCTACATACATTAATTGTTTTCTAATTTGAACAGTTGTTTTGCACAAAACTGAGCCCATTTGATAAAGATTCCGATTTAAACTATTTAAGGTAATTTAAAAAAACATGGTTTTGGCTACAAATATAAGTTACTATTATTTTAGGTTAACTTTGCCATTGAGAAACGTTCACAATTTTCTGCAAGATTTCAAATGTTCTACAAACATGACGGAAAAATGTGATTCCTGGTGATTTTTTTTCTGTAAATCATTCTTCCATATACAAAACTTAAATATTATTTCGATGCAATATTTTCATATCATAATCACTGCCACTATCACTATTCACTCGAATTTAGTTCATTAAAATATTTAAATTTTATTCTTAATTCTTGATAATTTTTTTGTGATAATAAACAACAAGATGAATTTTTTCCAACGTAAACAAATGTGTTTTTATTCGTACCTTTAAAGGGTAACGAAAAACAATCAGAAAAACAAGTTTAAAAATTATAGAGCTAACACAACTCGTTGCCTGGCAACAGCAGAATTCATTAGGTCACATGACGCAGAAGTGCAAGACCCCAGTACTCAAGTTTTCTTCAAACCGTGTGGGGAAGCCGTGCAAAGATGTGAAGTTTGAAACTTGTGGGTGTTAGTGGAGACACACACTCCTCTTGAAATGAAACCAACGGTCAATTCCTGCTTATGGCTCGTGGTTTTATGTTTTGTGAATATTTCAACTGCTGAACAAAAAGTAAGTAAACATTAAAAAGTAATCGTCTATTACTATTCATGCTGTCATTAATTTTAGTTGTAGCTGTGACTACATTAAATGGGAACATGTGTTTTTTACATTGCAATTTGTACGTCCTATTAACCTAAAATGATTAACATTTCCTCGTTCAAGCTAAAGTTCTACGTATTCTTTGATGCAAAATTTGATTTTCATTAAAAATACAAAAGATGCGTGGAATTTGTTTGGTCAATACAGTTAAATTTAGGCTCCAAATTGAGTTACCTGGTGCTATATTAGTCATCACTTCATCAGATGTCTCGTTGTAAGTTTGCAATTCCACAGCTGTTTGGCGTTGACAAGTCAGTCAACTCAAACCCTAAACAGAACCCAGAAAATATATTTATTGAGGAAAAACAAATAAAACCGAAAATTTCTCAGTTTCCTAACATTTGTTGATAATTTCCACAAAGATAAATTTCTCTAATGTAGCAGTTGTTACTTAATTCATAAAATAGTTAAATTGCACTTTTGAACGTAGAACTTGCTGACATTTAAATGAAAATGACCCACCCAAAAATAAATGACTTTAACCTTGGAATTCCCATCCCACCTAGCACCTGTATACGTATTTGAATAAAAAAAGTCCTATCCGTCCTACATAAATCCTTTTATAATGCATTAAAAATAGATGATAATGTCTCAGAGAAAATTTGAAACTTAAGATAAAGCCACACAGACTCTGCTCTGCCCTTATACCAGCCCATAAATTAGCTCATTGATGCCAAGATAGTAGTGTAAATGAGGATGAGACATTCATTTTGTCCAAAAGGGCTTAAGTAGGTCATTGCTGACTTGTGAATTAAATGGTATAATATCGTGCTAAATGTATATAACAAACACAATTGAATGCAAATTTTTAACTTATTATTAAATAACTTTTAAGGGTCAGTTGAAACTGTTTTTGTTTATTTATTGATACATTGAAAAACTAATTATTTTTGTTGCTGTGTTTCAGAATCGAGCAAAAACATTCCAATTAACCCAAAGGAGAGAAACATATATTTCCCTCGCCGATTTTTGCCCTCCTGTTACTCATAATTTCACATCTGAAGAATGCAATAAACCAAGCTGCACTTCCACATGCCCCGGAACAGATGAATTTTGCTGCTTCAATGGATGTGTTCACACCTGTACCCCAATTGAAACATCACATAGCGGTTAGAACAATTAAAAACAAGTTACGTTTTCTGTTGTTTTTTAAACTAACTATTTATTTACCTTGTAGTTGTTGACTGGACGGATGATCTCAGAAAAGTTCCTGGTAACTATTTTTTTTTTTAGTGTACACTTGATGACTAGCTGTTGAGACATGAACAGTCTAGTTCTTTACTAAGTAAACAAACCGTTTCCTTTTTCGACAGACAGTTTATGTTAACTTGTGCATATTGGTAAAGTACATAGATAAAATGAGATATAAAATTCCACTTTTTAAAGCACTTGTCTGCGTGTCAGCTGTCAGTTCTTTCCAAGGCAAACGTCTTTGAACTTCACCTTTAACACCAACGAAATAGAATAGATTTTTTTTCTCCTCCTTTTAAGTGCTGTCTTTTGAACATCTAATTTAAGGGGCATTGCAAATAGAGAATTAAAATTAATTAATGGTATTGTTAATTTTTGTAATAACCCTTGATGATTATTTATTCTTTCATAGTGAGTTTTGAATCTGGTGGCGAGCCGGAAATTGGTAAGGATTTCAAAATGAAACAATCTATTAAACACAAAACATGGTTATATAATTTTGCTTTTAAAAAAATAATTAGAATGTACTACTTCAGCAAAGAACGCCCAACACATTTGCCCTTCCGACCACATTTGTCAAATTTTGGACAAAGGAGATCCCTTGAGAGGAATTCCAAACAAGGGCGTTTGCATTGATTTGCAGAATATGGAAAAAGGTAAATACCTGCACACTACGTAAATTCCTAAATGCATCCACTACGCCTTTTATAACATTGTATTTCCCTTATTTAATTTTTCACTTTTAATTTTTAGATGCATTTTTCCCTTTGTTGGAAGATTCAGACACAAAAGTTAAGTTATCAGCTGACAAAAAGGAAGTTGGTAAGTAGTTTTTTAAATTAAACGACTTAAAAGAGCAATTATAATGCGATAAATTGTGTTTTTAGTTTACTTGCCCGGTGGGTGTTTTTTGACAGCTGAGCAATACGGCGACATAGAGGAGTTCCTTAAAGGAATGCATTTTACTAGCTGGTAATTCGCTTTAATTTTCATTGCCTTTAACACTATATGATTGTCTTGTTTCCAGTGTTTGTTCAGCTGGGTCAGTGGTTTGTTCAGTACCACAAGTCAAAGGTTAAAATGACACTTTTCACATTTTATAATAAAGAATTTTAATTCAAGTATTTATTTTCAGGAGAAAAAAGACCCAGTGGAACAAACTGAACTGTGATTTTGTTACTTTTTTTTAAATTTAAGAATACTTTCTTTTAGCACATTAATATTTACAACCTGCAATTACAACTCACTGCCATTTCCACTTTTACTTTTATACGCTTATTTGAGTTTTTACATACTTTTGAATAAACATATCTTAGTGAGCAAACTATAGCCGCTACTGTAAAAACGAGGTGTAACCTTATTAAAACATTTCACCCTGCTCTATATTAATGGATCAAAAAGCCTTATAATCTAAAAGAAGCCAAAAAAATAGAAGTTCACCTCAAAAGAGGATGTCCTTAAGCCGATATGTATAAATAAAGTAGAAATACTCAATCGTTTCATCACATATTTCAAGATACCGAAATGAAGAGTTGTTTGGTAAGTCCATCATTTCATTTCACGTCCAATATGTAAAATTTAATTTTGGGTTTTATTCTATCAGCTTTTGATTTTGATTTTGGGATATTCATCCGGTCAAACTTTCATAGATGAATACGAAGATGAATTCGTACAACCTCAAAAGAATTTCAACAGACCAATCAACGATTACGAAGACGATTACGTTGTTGAAAATCACAAGAGATACCAAAAGCCAACTAATGTCCCCCCACCTCGAAAAGAAGCGCCACCACCGTCACCACTTATAGTAAAACAAATCAATGAGATGAATCAAGATGGATCGTACACATTTGGTTATCAAAGTGACGATGGTTCTTATCGAGTAGAAACTCGAAACATTGATGGACATACGAGAGGCAAATACGGATATATCGATGCAAAGGGTGAGCTTAAGGAAGTGGAATACACAGCTGGTTCAACTGGATACGTTCCTTCTGGAGACCACATCCAGGTGCCGCCACCAGCACCGCCGCCACGCCCAGAGGTTGTCAGGCCGAAAGTAAGTCAAGGTGAAACTCGTGGCCGTACAATCCCGCAAAAGGAGTTTGTTCAAGATTACGACATTGACTACGAGGATGATTTGGTCAATATTCAATCTAACATACGTGGAAATTCGAATAAAAATTATGATGCGAGAGATGAACGTCGAAATAATAAAAACAAGTTTAACCAGAGAGAGAAAAATGGCAAAATCGAAACTAATAATAATAACGCAGCAAATGAAGCGCCAATTTTGGAATTAAGTATTGAGTATCCAAACGCAGGGAGAGTTCCAACTGCGGGTAGAATTCCAAATGTAGATCGATTTTTAAGTGAAAGAAGAATTCAAAATGGAAGAAGACACCCCAATGTAAGAATTCCAAACGGAGAAAGAAACTCAAATTTGAGAAATCAAAATGGAAGAAAACATCCTGATGTCAGAATTGCAGATGGTAGAAGAGATTTAAATGAACGAAGAAATACAGAAAGACGAGAAAAAACACAATTCGTAGGAACATCTAAAAATGTCTTTAGTTTTTAAACATGTCGAAAAAAGGAACCTAGAAAACTAATACAATCGCATTTCTGTAGTTAACGGATGAGCTGCGGTACTGTGTTCCATTGGTTTTGTTTTGTTTTTATAATTAATAAAATCTAAAATTCACAAACATAACTTGTTTCTGTATATACTAAATCTGTCTTCATTGTAACCTACCATTTCATTCTAGAGTATTCAAAAGTGTTTTCTACCAGATTTAAAAATCTACCAACATTTTATCATAAGTTCCGGAAATTTGAAAGCGAGTGGACACAAAAATCATGCACCAAAAAACAACAAAAACAAAAACCATGGTTTAAATGGTTTTTACAACTAAATTCAAAATGGCTGCCTTGCAAATCGGGTCAAGGAGCCAAACTTTTCAATCGTCACAATGCTTTCAGGCAAAGCATCCACCTAAAACGTGAGTGAAAGCATAATTGTACTCAAACAGGTGAGCCACAATTCGATAGTTGATTGGAATGATGGAATTTTTATTCGCCATTTACTCACAAGACCAAACATGAGATCCAAAAATTACACTATAAATAGGCCCATAAACGAACACATTCCCAGTGGGGGAAGTTATTGCATAGTTTTTGCTTTATTAAATAACAAGTAAATGTAAAAAAAACTAGATTTTTTGTGTAAAGATATTTTATTTTGCCATTAAATGATAGTTCCCAAATGACTGCACCTGCTAAATAATATTAACGGATCAGGCATCCAGTTTTTTTTCTAAAAAAAAAAAAGCTAAAAGGGAGGACATCAGTTTTTGTGATGTAACTATGGCATCTACATCAATCCTCTCAACACAACTTTCGGAAATAGCATTTGGGCTATTCGGAAAATACCTGGCACTCGACTTCACTATCATCCT
Organism: Strigamia crassipes; assembly: GCA_034683725.1. Lineage (NCBI taxonomy): Eukaryota > Metazoa > Arthropoda > Chilopoda > Geophilomorpha > Linotaeniidae > Strigamia > Strigamia crassipes. The sequence continues at coordinate 5,282 of JAQFXT010000809.1, read as the reverse complement.
CTGCACATCCAGTATCTTCATCTTCATCATTGCAACTAAAATCCTTTGCTCTAAACTCTATCTGAAATTCATTGAAGGCTTTTACAAAGTTACTACCATTATCAGTAATTGTGTGCAAGATTTTGTTTAAAATATCAAACTTTCGGAATATAACATCCAGTTTCCAAGCAGTGGCATCGTAGGTATGCGATCCCTCCATCCGTGTGCAAGCAATTTACACTCAAACGCAGATTAGGTCAGCCAAAACACTGTCACTCCTAAATAACTTTTGTTCTTGGCAGTCCAGAAATCTACAGTCGTGCATACAAACTGGATATTCTTGAATGTAATTGCAAAGTGATTCAACACTGTTTCATGTTCCTTTCGAATCAGTGTGGTTAGTTTTTGACGACTTGGAAGCTGTACTGGTGTTCTAGAGTAAGTGTAATCAAGAAACGACTTTTTTTCCACAATTGACAATGGCAGCATTTCTTCTACAATGTAGTGTATTACCAAATTATTGCTTTGGTCTTCTGTTAAAAGTGTGAGACACACCAGAATGCCACTTTGACAGGGTCACTTTGACAGGGTGCCACTTTGACAGGGTGCTTTGCCACTTAGACAGGGTGCTTTGCCACTTAGCTTTGCTACAAACGTCTACTTGTTCATCTGCAACAAGCGGCTTCTTTCCACCATTCAATTTTGCACCAGACTCTGCTTGCCTTTTAGTATATTCGTTGAATTCTGTTCCGTGCACTCGTTTGAATTTGAATTCGATGATGAGGACAAAATAGACTTTTTCGGACATTACTTGCATCTAACTTTAAAATTGAATAGCAAAACATTAGAGCTTTGTTCCGCCCAGTCAATTAGGACTGGTTCAGGTGAAAAGGATTCGACCAAAGGACCCGGTATGTTTAATATTCGTTCTTCACAGTTCTTAACACATAATTGAAATTTATCACGATTAGCATCAAGCACAATTTCATGCGTGTCTTCATCTACGTCTGACATCATAAATCAATCAATGGATTTATCAAATTTAGAATTTGTTTGTTTTGAACGAGCCATTAAATTGAAATTGTTACACTGCAAAATTGACAATGAATAATGATTTTGACAATGTCTGCAGTTTTATAGTGCGTTTAACACGAATGAACAACGTTACAACACTCTATGATGCACGTGGACAGCGTAAAGAAAATGCTGGATTTGGATATAGCAATACACATACAATACCCACAAGTGTATTATATCGTCAATCTATGTGCAATTAAAAATTAAATAAAATATTTTTTTTTCAGATTACGATTATAAAGATTATCTCTATTTTCTGCAATATTGTTTGCGTTTTTGTTTTTATTAGCATGAGTGAGAGTAAAAAAGGGATTTCTTAAACTTAAAAATGCATATAAAGTGCAAAAAAAATAATTTTTGGAGCAAAAAAATTAAAAACACTACAAAATTTTTACCAAAAAATAATTTAAATTTTTTTTATTTATTCGTACTGCACATAATTTTATATCAAAACATTGTCTAAAAAAACTATTTACAATTTGCGTAACTGGTATTAACAACCTCCGCCGCCGCCCCCTCTGCCGCCTCTGCCTCCTCTGCATCCTCCGCCTCCTCTGCATCCTCCACCACCTCCTCCTCCGCCTCCTCTACATCCTCCACCACCTCCACCACCTCCTCCTCCGCCTCCTCCATCCCTCTTTTGACGATTAGCCAAAGTCGAGAATTTAATTTTGTACAGTACACTGTTTATGTGAAAACCAGCCTTAACCTTTTGTGTATTCGGCTTCAGTGATTCAATTTTCATGCAGAAATATGTGTTGCCATTGCCGCCTCGTACTAAACTAGAATAATTCTCGTTTAGTACGCTGGCACTAGTAACAGTGTGACGCACCCGGAAGTTAAAACATTCAGTTAAGTTAAAAACACCAAAAACCACAGAAACAAACTGTTTGCATGCAAAGTTTGTTTATATAATTTTTAGTGATTGTGTAAGAGCAAAAACAATCCAAAAATGTGGCCAAATGTGTTATTATTTCATATTCGTGTCTGTTTAGTTCATTTAGTTTTCTTTATTTATTTATATATACATATATTTTTTCTTTTGTGGTGGCTGTTAATGAACTGTTTAATGTGAACTTTCGAAATTGTTTCATTATCTTCTAATAAAACAACATGCGTGTTCAAGCAAGTGTTCCATGTCAGCACAAAGATTTCAATGTTTTATCGAACAAAAGGCAAGTGATGAACTGATTAACAACATACAAATCTGCGTACCTAAACCTTCAGATTTATTTTAATTCAATTGTAGGTCGCAGTTGTGAAATCATTTCTGCAAACACAAGCGTGAGTATCATTATGAAATATTTTAAATTCGTTTAATCACAGATTTTCTTACATTTCAAATTTTCAAAATTAAGATGCGGTTCCAAACAATATGGCCTCGTCTGCGAGAAACTTTAATTCCGTTACTTATCATGATCATTGGCCCGCTTTCTGTCTATGCACTCGCTAAATTCGGACATTTGCATGAAGTAAACATGACTTGGAAGGAAATAATTTTTGGCAACACGACAAGTTGGAAGATTGTGATCGTTATGATGTTTTGGGCATTTCTCTTCTTAAAAGTTCCTTCTAAACAACATGTCGGTCCAACATCTCAATTCGGAACTAAACAACACTACCAGGACAATGGTTGTCTGTATTATACGATAACGAGCCTCCTGTTTATCGTAATTTGTTACGCGTATCCTTCATTACCACAAATTATCTATTCCCACGTTCCCCATCTGTTGTCAACGTTAAATATTGTAACATTAATTTTGTGCACCATCCTATGGTTTAAAGGGAAATTCTGGCCACACGTAAAGGAGCAACGGAAACCAGCTGGATTCATTTTCGAACTTTACAGTGGACTAGAACAACATCCAAGAATATTCGATGTGGATGTTAAGCAATTTGTGAACTGTCGATTTGCAATGATGGCTTGGCAGTTGTTAGTTATAACTTATTGGGCTGTTGCTTATGGTTACTGGGGTTTTAATTGGGGGATTACAGTTACTGTCATTTTGCAAACGTTTTATATTGTCAAGTTTTTTTATTTAGAACACCTATATTTTTATAGTTTGGATGTACTTTTAGATTATGAGGGTTTTTATATGGTTTGGGGATGTTTGGTATTTATGCCTGGTTTCTATGAGTTTACTGCATACTATTTTATCGCAAACCCTCCAACTATTGGTAAACATGTTGCTTTGATATTGATAACTTTAGGAGTAGTTAGTATGGTACTTACTGCTTTAATCGACTACGAAAAAGATGTTTTTAAAAAGTCAAAAGGAAAACGAAGTTTGTGGAGTAATAATCCCAAATTTGTACAAGCCGAATACGAAATAAATAGTAAAAAAATGACAACCAGATTACTGACTTCAGGTTTTTGGGGCATTTCTCGCCATTTAAATTACGTTTTTGAAGCAACTGGTTACCTTGCTTGGAGTTTGCCTGGATATCATTTAGGAATTATGCCATTTGTGTGCCCTATCTTTCTTATCATTTTAATTACTCATCGTTCAATTCGAGATGACGATAGATGCAAAAAGAAATATGGCGATGCTTGGGTACAGTATTGTAAAATAGTAAAGTATAAAATAATACCTTTTGTCTATTAAACCACTCAATAGTGAGTTTGACATGTTTTTAATTATTTAATGTATAAGATAAATATTTTTAAAAAGATAAAATGGCTCTGCCAACTTTTGTATAAAACTAAATATTTTATAAGCTAAAACCTATCTAACATCAAATAGCATTAAAATTACGATCAATACAAAATTCTTAAAATACAATAGCAATTTTATCTCTGCAAGTTCATTCAAAAAACAGCATGAGTTTATAAAGAACATGTTTGTAAGATGGATTACAAAATGCGTGCCACAATGTTATTATTTGTGAAGTATGAATTTCTTTGATACAATATATTTTTCCAATTGACTTATACAATGCATACTTTAACGCACAAATAATATACCCTAATTAAATTCCACAAAATGCTATATATTTTAGACTGCATTAATATATTTTACAATGTATTTTTGAACCATTTGGGCAAATGCTAAGCAGGAACTAAGCACGAAGATGCATTCACGTAAGAATAAAAAACTAGCCACTTGGTCATCCGACAGGATAATTTTTTTTTTTTTAATTATTCTGAATTCCTTGTGTTTTGTTTGTACAATATATATTGCAAAAAAAAAAAAAACTCATTGACTCCTCCCCTCCAGATTTTCCTACCAATGGGGGTGTAATACCCCCCCCCCCCCTCCACTCACCTTCGATCCCCACAGAGTGCACTGACCTCACCTTATTAGTTATTTTAAAGTAGGGATTGATGGGACATTCAAATCCTTGAAATCCTCAAATCTTTGTGCTTTTTTTCGTGATTCGAATCTTTCGAATCCTAACCTAAAAAAACTGTTAAAACTCTGGAAAGAAGACATTGACACAGTGGCGTAGCAAGGGGGGGGGGGGGCGGTCCGCCCCGGGCGGCACTTTTTTGGGGGCGGCACTTTACGCAGATTTTCTGAAATTTTTAAAAATTTTTGAAAATTTTTTGAAAAATGTGGAAAGTTTTTTGAAAAATTTAAAAATTTTTTTGAAAAATTTGGAAAATTTTGCTAAAATGTAGAAAATTTTGCAAAAATGTAGAAAATTTTGCAAAAATGTAGAAAATTTTGCAAAAATGTAGAAAATTTTGCAAAAATGTAAAAAATTTTGCAAAAATGTAGAAAATTTTGCCGATTTTTACAAAATTTTGCGAGTTTTTTTGCCAAAATTTTTAGAGGGGGCGGCAAATCCAGAGACCGCCCCGAGCGGCAAAAGGTCTAGCTACGCCACTGCATTGACATTAAAAAAAAGAGCAAAACCAATAAAAACTAATTTTAAAAAAAATTAAAAATTAAAATTAAAAACAAATTTAAGAATGCAATAAAAACTGTATTCTTAAATGTATTTTTCATTAAACACAAATTTCAAATTTTACTTAAATTGACAACTTAATTATACAACATTGCAAACAAATGTTGTTAACTTATGGCTTGTCTAATTTTTTAACTTTAACAATAGTAACCTTCAAAGAAAAACACTAGGGGGATGAGCCCTTACATAAGACTACGGGCAGACCTAATCCCCAGTCTAATTTTTACTACGTGTGCCCATAGACATATATTAGATGGACTGCGCACTCATAATGGCGCCTATGCTAAATGAATTAGAGGAATCATTGAGGGAAA
>JAQFXT010000808.1:0-25145 GCA_034683725.1 Strigamia crassipes | reverse complement strand
TTACCAAAAAATCAACTAAAAATTACCAAAAAATCAACTAAAAATTACCAAAAAATCAACTAAAAATTACCAAAAAATCAACTAAAAATTACCAAAAAAATCAACTAAAAATTACCAAAAAATCAACTAAAAATTACCAAAAACTAAATTAAAAATTATCAAAAAATCACTCAAAAATCGAATCAAATATTACCAAAAATTCAGCTGATTTTTTAGTCAACTTTTATTAGTACAAGTGCTGTGTTCCTGGTTTAAGAATTTTTGTTTGTATTTGTCACAGTGACTTTTAAGTTTGATTCAGGGACACTGACCTCATAAACAAGTTTTTATAATGGGGTCAATCACTTGAGTATTGGAAATGTCATTAATGGTGTATTTTCTAAATTCTGATTGGTTTTTTTTTTTTCTCATCGATTTGAGTGCAATTAATGTTTTTTTTTTTTGTTTTTTTTTTTGGTGCCATTTCGTTCCAATTAGATAATTGGAAGAAAGAATGTGCGGTTAATTTAATGTAAGATTTGCAGTTGTGTGGTTTTCTGGTCAGCTAATAACCGAACAAATCAAATTGAGTCATAAATTGAGTTGATTATTTACTTCTTTGGTTGGTGAGCTTGACCCCGTTCTCTTGTATTTTTCCAAGCTTTTCCTAATAAGGTTTTGCGACCAAAACCACTTTATTTTTTTTTTTTATAAATTCAACAAATTTCCATTTAAAAAAATTAAACGAAAATTGTTGAATATTTAAACAAATCATTTCGTTTGCTGGGGGTGTGTGTGCGTGACCACTTTATATTCTTCCGGTCGAGGTGACAAAAATGAAAGGACGAAAAAACAATCGTCAATTTTCTTTTCTTTACTCATCTTTTTTTCTTTTTTCTTTTTTTTTTTTTTCTTTTACTTTTTTTTTTTTTCTTCTTCCATTTTTTTTTTATTAAAGCCATTTAGTCGGCTCGAAAGAATACTCATTTCCTTTCCCCTCTCTCTCACCGATAGGCGACGGTGTGGAAGCAACTTTTATCTTTTTTCGATGCAAGACAACCGACTCTCATAGCACTTTTCTCTTTTCTCGTCTTATTTCTTGCTGATTTGCTCTCTCTCTCTCCTCTTCAAATTGGTTTTGTTTTCGTCTCCTTCTACCTCTTTTTACTCCGCACACGAATCCATATATCGTTTGCTTTTTCCTTTTCTTTTTGTTCTTTATAAAATCTTTGTTATCGCCTACGAAATAGGACAAAGCATATCAAAAGGGGCGAATCGAAAAACCGTTTTTCTAACATGGAAAACAAGGCGAATGGCACTTAGGAAGAAGAAGGGATCATCATCCGACGAGATGAGACAAACACGGGGAGAGCAGCAAGCGCAACGTGCTCGTTGCGACGCCGACGAACGCGGCATGGGGTCGCGAGCAGGCACGCGGCTCGCGATAATACTTCTTTTGCGTGAATGAAAGTAGCCCTTGATGGCTTCTCTCTCCACGGGATGGACAATAAAAGATGTGAATTATTGAGGTTTCGAGGGTGATTACACGGCGAATTATGAGCACATTTAAGGCAATTTGCAGCACCTCGCTCTCTCGTCGTGTCTCACACACGAGGAATCAATGTTTGTACGGACGGACGGACGGACGGAGGAGGAGGAGGAGAGATGATGATTTTTGCAGCTTCATTCCAGCTTATTGCAAATGACTGGGCGGGCCTAATGACGCTGGAATATAAAATGTATGAGAGCAATTTCCTAAATGGACATTGGGATTTAAAGCGTCGAATTAAAAAACGCGCCCACAACCCAACGGTTTTATTTTCCAACTTCTTTAAAGGCGTAATACCACCAATTTGACTTTTTTAAATGCATTTAAATGGAAACGGTTTTCAAATGCCGGAGAAAAACGTTTAAAAGTGCAGTTTGCCTCGTTTTGTTGTTTATAGGAATGGCACGCATGCGCACTTTTACTGGAAATGGACTCAATTGGGGTAAATTGTACGAAGAAACTAATGGAGAATTAAAACTGTATTATTGGAGGTGTTAAGTTAGACATTTATCATTGATGATACAAGCGCGGAACTATCATTCTTCAAATGATGCAAATGAGAAAGGCGACGAGATTTTTATTCAATGAGTTTTTATCTCGGAATACAAAGCGAAGGGAAAATGTTCATAATATCAGCTGCAACGACAAACTTTTTATTTTTTTTTTTAAATTTACTTATTTTTTTTTTTTTCTTTTTCTGATGTGCAACGATGGAATTTTGAATTTTGCTTTGCAGCGAAGCTTAATGAGTCTTTTGGGCATTACGTATACAGTTTGCTCTAATTACCCGAATAGATAAATAGGTAAGGGACATTAATCAGCAGTTGAGGGTAGTGTGTGTGAGTGGAATAATTTATTGGGGCGACGAGGGGGACGAGATGAGATGAGGGTGGGGTTAAGAGTTGAAAGTGTTTGGAATGAAAATTGGTTCGCTAATTTCGCCCCGGATGTTTTGGCTTGTAGATGTTGAGTTTGTTATTTGATTTGCTTGTTTATGTTTGACAACTGGCGGCACTCTGAAAGGAAGCGAATTCAGTCATTAGTTCGTGTTTTAGTCTCGCATGTCGGGAACGAGGCCAAAACTAGTGCGCGCAGTTAAAGCAACAAGATTCATGAGCTCGACGCGTTTCTGGCGTCTGTGAGATTCGGGGGGCAGCGGCACGGAGCATCTGTCACGTTGGGGAAACATTTTTGGCGGCTCCTGGACGAAAATTACATTTTTTTCTGGCTAAGCAATATCCTACTAAACCGTTTCTCTAAATGGTGACGTCTGATAAGATTTGGGTGGATGTGATACGATACCATTGGGTGTCATTTGATGGATTTATTTTATTGTTTAATTTAGTTTTATTTTATTTTTTTTTATTTTTTTTTTTATTCATTTTTGTTGTTCTTGTTGGATTTGATTTTTTGATAAAGAGGTTTTAAGGAGGTATTTTTTTGGGGATTTAGGAAAACATGTTTTCTTGGAGATGTTCCTTTTCTTGCTTAAGAATTAAGATGACAGAGGAAGGGCAAATGATAATAATGCTGAATCATGTATGAAAAGAAAATACTATCTCCCATGTCAAATATCTGGGGTTCGTTCTCAATTTTTGCAAATAGAAATGCATTTTTGCAAATAAAAATGCGTTTTTGCAAATAAAAATGCATTTTTGCAAATAAAAATGCGTTTTTGCAAATACAATTGCATTTTTGCAAATACAATTGCATTTTTGCAAATAAAAATGCATTTTTGCAAATAAAAATGCATTTTTGCAAATAAAAATGCATTTTTGCAAATAAAAATGCATTTTTGCAAATACAATTGCATTTTTGCAAATAAAAATACATTTTTGCAAATAAAAATGCATTTTTGCAAATAAAAATGCATTTTTGCGAATACAATTGCATTTTTGCAAATAAAAATGCATTTCTGCAAATACAATTGCATTTTTGCAAACACAAATGCATTTTAACAAATATAAATTTATTTTTTATCTTATTTCTAAAGGGGTAGACTGTGTCCTCTTACAGCCTCCTCGTATTTTTTAAAAAGCACGTGTTACATTGGAAACTGAGCGAATTCGACTGCGATGAAACGCGAAATAAATTTATAACAATCGATCGTGAGTGAATTAAAAGTTTAAGATAGGGACTCTTTAAGACGATTGGGCAAACGCGACGTGGCCATTTGTAGAGTGGAAAAATCAGTGAGATTTTGAAAGGTTAAAAGCTTTGGGTTTCCGTTTTGAATAAATAACGATAAAAAGCAAAGGGGCGAAAGGAAAGGATTGCAAGTAAAAGTTAGCACGAGTGCTATCATTGAGTGATGTGTTGGGATTTGACGGCGAATTCTCACAGGGGGGAGCTTCTAGTTGTAGGCTAATGCATTGATCAGGCAATTGATTTTTTTCCGTGTGCTCTCGCTCTAGACGACTCATATCCAGAATGCCAATGTGTCCCCGGAGACTGAACAAGCTGCCGTTTCGTTTTCTAATAATGGACGTTGTCGGAGTAAAAAGAGTTGAGGAATAATTAAATGACTGGTTTTATGCAGCTTCTAGGTCGACACATGTCATTAATCTTCAAACAAAATTATAAATGATTGTGCAAAAGTGTGTATATGTTAATATTATATATGTATATATATATATAATGGAATTCCCACGCGCTGTATTAGAGAAGTGCGGTCTAATGGAGACCCGCGCATTAACGGTGAGAATACATTGGTATTTGAGAAACCCGTAAATTGCTGTCATCTCAAAATTATTCTAATATTTTTCTAAATTAATAATATTTATTGGTTTAGTTGATGATATACTTTTTGAGTATTTTTTGTTTTACGCTTAAGTGCGGGGAAAATACTCAAAAAATTTGCGAATATTATCAATTAAATCGATAAATATTATTAATTTACGGGAATATTTGAATAATTTTAATTTTAATAACCAAAGAATTGCGAAGATCAATCTAAGTGGGTCTTTATTATAATAGAGACCGCGGTGTAACGGGGACCCGCGTACAACCAGAGGATTTGCTATATATGTGTCTACTTTCTGCAAGTTTGTGTCTCGGCTTTAATTTAAGTTGTTATACCTACAACTGTTTGGATTTTATTGCATTTACTTTTTATATCCAGATAAAAGTTGCTGGATATTACCTAGTGATAAGAAAGAAAACCAGCATTTTTTTTCTTTTCTATATATATATATATATATATATATATATATATATATATATATATATATTTGATCTTGGCCTTCACATAGGTGGCGGTTCTATGGTATCGTAAACTTGTGCGGTTAATCCGGGTGGAAATTTTGTGGAGTGTTGGCCAATTTCATCTGCTTTTAATGGACCGTAAATAAAGACTTAGCAAGACGGATCTGCGAAGATGGTTGGCGTTTCAGAAGATGAACCCAGTCCGAAAGAAGAAGAAAATATTAGAGAAAAAGGAATTGATGGAAGGGCAGTTTGTTGTGGCTTTATATGAGCAGTTCTGTGCTGGCACTTGTGGTCGATGTGAATATTTAATTATGTATTGGATTGGGTTTAATGCAGTGTTGCGTGGATTATTTTTATCCAGCATCAATTACTCAATAGCTGGAGTGCAGTAAAAGCTCGCTCACAATCTACTAATAAACGATGGGGGATTTCTCAGCATGGTTCGCTTCACTTGGCTTCCTATTAACTGCAAAAAGATAGAATTGGATCGTAGGTTAGAAAGTTGCGAGGATATAATTTACTTTTTTTTCTTTTTTTTCTTTTTTTTCTTTTGTCATCATCTTTTCTTTTATGGTGGACAATGTAAGAAAGTTGTGTTGGGGAAGTTGGGTGTTTATTTTGTATGGGAAATAATTGTTGTTTTTTTTTGTAACAATATTTTTCTAAATGTAAAGTCGATAGTCGAGCATTTTGGGATTGAGGAATGAGTTTAAAGAGAGAAAAAGGGAAATGTGAAGTTGCTTGCACACCACTGCCCTCTTATGGAGGGTTGAGGCCTCGATTCCTGAACATTGCATCGATTTGTGACTTGTATGTGGATGACTGGAAAATGTGGTCGCATTCGCTTTTGATCGAATTTCATGACTTTTTTTTTTATTTATTTAAAAAAGAAAAAAACTCTTTTTTCTTTTTGTTGTTATAAATTTAAAAAATAAATAAATTTATTACCCGTTATATGAACATCTGAAAGTTGAGATTAATTTCGGTGGATTATTTTTCATTTTAACGAGTTGGTTGTAATTGAAATAAAAATTAGTTGTTTATAAAACAGAGAGAAACGAGCCGTTTTAAATGGGTAATTTAAGTGCGCGTTTTCGAGGGGACTTTTAATTCCACTTTGTTCAATTGGAAAAAGTTTTGCTCGCTTTATCATCATTACATTTGTAGAATGCAAGTTTGTAGTAGACATTTTCCAGAGGGGGATTTAATGATGCAGTGACAGCAGTGGGGACAAACCTAATGACGCTTGTTTTGCCCGGAACTTCACCTGGCTTCACTGGCAATTAACTAAAACCAATTGGATGCTGTGCTGATGCACGATAATTATGGACTCGACCGCAAGACCTCGTTGGATGAAGCACGGAGAAAAATTTTGCGCTTTCGATCAACGCACTGCTGCCTCGGCGCCGTAATTGCACACCTCCGTGCTTGTTTTCCACCCTACACGTCCTCTTTTGTCTTGTTTAATGAACTTCATTTGTTCTTCGTTAAGTGGGAAAATGTTATATTGACGTGTTTGGCAAAAATTTTCTGGGTCATTCGATTCCTGCGTAATGCGGTGCAGCCTAACCAGCCAAAAGGTATTTCACTTCATGATTGATACTTAACGAAAAAAAAATGTTGAATTTTTCTTTTTGTACATTTTTACACCTTAATTTACATACAAATTGAGTTAATTACGCACTAAAACAGCATTTTTTCGCACAAAATGAAATGGGTTTGCAGTTTAACTGTAAGAATGTTTTAATTTACACATAATTTAGGTGTAAATTGCCACTATTTACATTTCTAAGGCGCTGACATCACTATGCATTATTTAGCGTGCAATGTTCTAAACTGTTATTTGTTTGGTTGTTTAGAAGCTGATAGGTGACAAATAGCTTGTTTGGAGGTCCCAACTTACACTTAAATAGGTTACCTTAATTCATTTGCATATAAAAAGGTGATTAACTAAGCACATTTTTCTGCCATTATCACTTTGTATTTATTACACTGTTTATGGATTCCACATAGGAAGCCATTACGTAGGTAAACCGTTATATTTTTTTTTTTCGTTTTATAGTTTATAGGAAGGTTGTGCAGGGGTGGAAAATGAAGTGTGTAAGTTAGTGCTATTCTGTATTTGGAATCTCTTGTACGGAATTTTTGATGAGGAAAGCAGCAAGTCGAAGTCATAACATTTCAATTGGAATAACAAGAAGAGTGAATAACGGACTTGATTAGAAAGAGAGAGAGAGAGAGAGAGAGTTGAAAAATGTGAATTTGCATTAGTCATCTTACAGCAATATTTCAGTGTTGGGAACATTTAATAAGATTGGGAGTTCCCTTTTCTTCTTTTCTTTTTATTATTTTTCAACATTTCTTCGATCGTGCTCAAGATGCAAGAGATTAAAATCTCGCTAACAAGTAAAAAATATCGATTTCGGATCGTCCGATCGTTGGGGGGAAGAATCGGACGAATAATATCGGGTTTGGGTTCCTAGCTGCGATAAGTCGGACAGCAAAAGAGCGATCCTGAACGCCGATTTCATTTTATGGAAATAGGTTGCTTTTAAACGATGCTGATAAAACTTTTAATGTTGATTGAATAAATTCGTTGATAGTTTCTCGGAGAAATTCGCCAATTAAAACTAATCTTTATTTATCTTTTTTATTTTTAGGTAAGTGTCACGCTTTTACTGGATTTTCTTTGCTTTTTGGATGGAGAAAAGTTCACGGTAAGGATCCCTCCGAGTTTACCTTTAAAAAGAGTGGACGTGCGATGTTAGACGCGAGTTGAAAAGTTTGAATTAAAGTAATTAGTGTCGTCATATCTCCTCCTCTTTTCCATTACAATGCAAATGGGTCGCGATAGGAGAAGGGCAAACGAAGGCAAGTTTTCTAAGCAACTAGTTGGGCAAAGGCCAAGCGATGGAATAACAGGAAAAGGCGGAAACCTCATTCCCACTCACAGTTTGAAGCTCGTTAACAAGTGCAAAGAACCCTTTTTACTAGTTGAGTAAATGCATTAAGTGTGGGTCACGCAACAACATTCTCACCTCTCTCTCACTCGCAACCCCTCTTGAGTATTGTCGTGCAAGCAAATGTCTCGCAACTTTGTCCTTTTCTACTAAGTAAGGAGTTTCTCGACATTATTTTTTTTTTTCGTGTAATATGTCCACAAGAAAGCCTCGCAACATACATTTTTTTTAGGTAATGTTAGCGGATCTTGACGGCACCCATCGGCCCATTAATTTTGCTGTTGCTCTCCAGGGGTCCCGTAAACAACAGCAATGAATGATTTTTTTTATTGCTTATTACATGGGTCATCAATATTATTGCTTCTTGTTTATTTGGCGAATGAGGGCTGTTGCGATGTAATATTTAGTGATTGTGCACTTCCTCGGGGTTTCAATGGCTCCGGTTTATTATTTATCAATCAATTTTTTTTTTTTTTTTTTTTTTTTTTTTGTTTTGTTTTGTTTTGTTTGCGAGATGGGATATGTCTTTCATGATGTCGTCTTCACTCGATATGCCCGTTCAAGGATATTTGCACAGACAAAAGTGCATTCAAGATGAACCATGTGTGTCCAAGTTCATATTCTAAATGGAAAAGAGAGTGCAGAGACAGTTAATGAGTGACGGATGGGCACTTACAATCTGTCAGGACAGCTGTGAGCAGGATGACTTAAGATCTATATTAAGACGGTTCATGTTGGTTACAAATGATGTGTCTGGTTCTGTTTAATGTTTGATAGTAATATAAAAAAATTTGGATTTTTTTTTTTTTTTTTTTTTTTTGGGTTGAGCTGTGGGAGAATGAATGACGTCACTCGAGGGGGTTGCTGATGTCAAAATAATTAGTTAGGCTTCATGTGAATGAGCTGGAGATTATCGTGTGCTAATCATCATCTTTTACCCTCATTTTGGTAATATGTCATCTTTTTTTTTTTTGTGGATTGGTCATACCTCGGATGGGAGTTTTTGGTTCCATTTTGGATGTTTTTTATTTTTTAAATGGGGTTGTTTGGGTTGTTGAAAGTTATTTCATGGTTAATTATTTAGGGGTTATTTTTTTGGAGATGTTCTGCTATAATTAAGACACTTTTTTTGGCTTGGAAATTTCATATTTGAAGTTTTTCGAATTTAAAAGTAAAGTGTTGAAAGTTAATTACTCTATGGGTGGATTAATTAGAATTTTTTTTAAAAGAAAAAATGACGAAAATGAGTTTCTTTTTAGAGTTTTACAATTTGGGAAAAAAGTTTGAGAAATGTTTGTTGATGTGCTGTCAAAATCGGCGCCCTCTAGACCATAATTTTGACAGAAAAGGATTTTTTTTTTCTATATACACAAAAATGCAAAAATATAAAAAAATATTCTTAGATTGAGTTGTGTTTACTTCTCGGCTATTTATCTTTTTCACTCTCAATTATGGTGATAGTGTTGTGAAGGTGGAACGTAATTGCTAGTGCACCTCTGACCGGCAATCAGGGGTGGACTGGTTCAACTTCCAGTTCAGGATTCTTAGATCTGATTAATACGTTGGAAATAGCTAATCTTCTTTTCGCATTTTTCACCTCGATATTTATGCAATTTCTGTTTCAAATCGAATTTTTTAATTTACGCAATTGAAACCGAAAAATCAATTTTTTTTTTTTAGCAAAAAAAAAAATGTAGAAAGAAATTGTGAAGCGCAAGTTATCGTTCTTATTGCTTTTTTAATCGATTTTTTTTTTTTTTTTTTTTCATATGTACACACGGAATAATCCGTTTATTTTATGCATTTCAATAGCTTGTTATTGGAAAAATAAATGAGTGGATATGAATTTTGCATGAATCTTGCCTTTCGCTAATTCAAAGATGGTTCAACTCGCTCGAAACGTAGAATAAAAAGTTGAAAACGAGGCTTTTACTTTTATATATATATCATCACGATTGTGGCTCGGTGTATAATTTGATACTGTCTATAGTTGTGCCCCCTGAAAACTGGTGGTCAAGTCGTATTTTGCATTCTGCGAGCGAAATATGCCCCTAGAAAAATCAATGTCATGAAATAAATTGTAGGTTTTTTCAATTTGTTCTTTAAATTGAGTTAGTGCATTTTGAAATTCAATATTGCTTCTCTCATACGTGCAAGCCTGCTTTCCAACTAAGGTACAGTCTTTTTCTCTTTTTCTCTATTTTTTTCTTTTTTTCTTTTTCTTTTGTATGTGATGTGTGTGTGTGTTTTGAGATATAAAGGAAAAGAAATGAATTAAAATTGACAAGAGCAAAGCCGAAATTCTAACGTGGTTCAACTATATTGCAAATGACAGTTGCAAATGTAGAAATTGCACGAATCAAATTGCTAAACTGAAAATATAATTTAATAAGATTTTTAAGAGATTTGCCCAATCAATGTAATTTATAAAATGTATTTCGTAATAGGTTTTTACAAAATGTAGTATTATTTGCAAATGGCGCGTAAAATGCATTCTCGAGTGTATTGCGAAACTTAATGCATCGAAATATAATTGCAATGAACCGTAGGTGCTGAGATTGGAGTACGTAGTGTGACTATCTGTATTCTCGGTTCCGTTCAAGTCTTGCTGAACGTTTTGAAAGAAATGCAAAAATCTCGGTTTCTCGTCCATTTTGTTAGGTTTTGGAAAATTCGCTCTAAGCCATGATTCGATTTTCGGTCGTGTGTGCGAATGGAATAGCGCAAAGAGGGATTTGTGGCCTGTCTGCTGTTGCATCGGTGTAATGGGAATTTGGACCCGGACGATGCAAATTACAACTTGTTCAGAAATCGATAGAATCATGCATAACAAATTGCAAATCAACACTCAAGGCAAAAGTTTGAGATTTGCTGCATTGTGTGGGCGAGTTAGGCACACGGAATGGCGAAAAGAAAATAGAAGAAGAAGAAGAAGAAAAAAAAAATCGGTATTACCTCCTGCTGTTGTCCAACCATGTGGATACATGTGGAAGCATAAATTTAGAAATGACATTTGGAACAGCCAAATGCTTTCTTTTTACTTTTTTTTCTCTTCCTTTTTCTTTTTTTTTGTTTGTTACTCATCTTGTACGACAAGTTCCATTCGACTGGTTTTTAGGAAAACAAAAGACTGTAAATAGATGAGAGTAGAGGTCTGGATATGGCCAATAGCCAGACGACCATCCAAGGGCGCGTGCGCACCGCTATCTCGTACATTTACTTCTTACTTCACCTTCCAACGCCCAGCAGTAGTGTTAATTACATCCGACCATTTCTCTTCTTTATGTCTCCACCTTGACAGGTTACAGCCGAGTTTGCAGTTACACGGCTTCAAGTTTGTCTTGGGCGAGCCAATTCTGGCCTCGCACTTAGAAACCCTTCACAACACCTCCCTTTCTCGTGGACCCAATCTCCGTCCTTGATGACGTGCGCGTCTCACGTGAGATGTGAGGGGAGATGAACGTTTCACACGTGCGTGTGTGTATGTGTTTGAGAGTTACGAAGCTGTTCCGTAAGCGTGATCGGAAAGCAGAGTTATTTTATCCATATCGGGGCTGATTTGGTGTCTGTGTTGGGCTGGTGAAACGAGGCGTTTTATTAGATTAATTACAAATAAACCAATTTAGTATGGAATTTTAGGCCCAAAACTGCAATTTTATCCGCATAACTGTATTTCGCAGGCTTAATAATAACATTTATGCACAAAATTATTTTTTATGCAGTTTTTATGCTAAAATTTGATGGTTACGGATTAATATCTTTATAGGCGCTAAGCACTTAAAAAATTTTGGTGCCCACATGTATGTCTAATTCAAAATATTTTGCAATTATCAGCGTATTGAAAGTGCTGCGGTGACCTCTTTTCCGTGATGCCCTAAGCATGTTTGCTCTATTATGTGTATGTACGTTATGTGTATGTTAAGCATATAACCACAGGTGCTTATTTGGACCCGGCGTTTATTCCATAAACTGATGGTGACCACAATACTGCTTAACTTCTGCGTTCTAATGGGAACAGGTGATCAGTACGGGCAGTAGTACCTACCTTATAATTCGGACGCTTTAGTTTGCGCTCCACTCTCCAGTGTTTTAAGAATTTGTGACGTCACAAACAAATCCTAGATCACGTAAACTGTAATGAGAAGTTTGAAGTTTCTTCGTTAGACGGCGTTGTAGACAATAATCATGGCTGTGCCGAATTTGAAAGTTTGAATTTTGATTATTTGATAAAGGAATTATTTACCGGAAATGAATGTGTATCATCACAGTCCGCCAATGTTAATTAAAAATTCGCTCGTTGAGAAAAGTTGATCATTTTTTTCAATCTGAAACAAAATAACAAAAATTTAAAAAGCGAGCTTTAACAACGTCAACAAAACGGATTCAACACGTTTCGAATACAGCTATTATTTGGTGGAACTTTAGCAGGAAGTTTGAATATGGAACCGCGTCGTAAACCCGGACCATAAAGCTTTACTCGAAAAGTCGAAGTTGTTTCTCCAGACCAACCACAAGTTTAGTACTAGTGGAGGCGTGTGACATAATTGAATATTTAAGCCAGTCGATAGAAAATATCATTTCAATCCGTGTTATGTTTACTTGTTTGTGCCATACGCAAAGATGCATCTAAAATTAACGATAGAAACTGCGGAGAAACCACAGTTGCCAATGGCAGCCGATACGACACAATTCAATAAATACCAAACTCGACTTTAATGTCGAATTTGCCAAGTCAGCTTGAATAATGGAAATATATTGTGGCGAAATTTGCGAAAACAGCATTAAAAATAAGAAAGAAAAAAAAAAAAAAACAAGTTAGTCGTGTCTAAAAGTCTTTTTAAACAGCCCAAATTCCCGACATTGCCATTCCCGATCTAAATAATTAATCCCATTTACTCTTACCCGATTTATTTCCCTTGCTTTTACTCATCGTCTTGTTTTATCATTAAATCTTGATTCCATGGTTTTTGGCTCTAGCCACTGCCATCAATTTTTAATCCTCGGTTCAGACTGAAACTTAATTTTAAGGTTGAAGATGAAAACAGAGCAAAACGGCAAATGAAAATGTATACAAAAGTGGAGTTTTCAATTTTTCAATCAATAAAAACGGAGAAAAGAGGAGAGAAAAATGATAAACCTAGATAGCATACACGTTTTCTACGGTGCCAAGATGTCTGCAAAGGGGAATAGTTTGGTGAGCCTCGCTACAAGGGAGTGCAGATGCACTTTCGTGCGAGTGCAGCCGGGCTGACTCAGACATCCGATCCCCTACAGACCGTCCACGGCTGGTCATATCTTGAAATTCAGTCTCCATCTTCTCGCTGGGGCTTGCAGATTGATCTTTCTCCATATACATCTCAAAACTCAAACCCAGAAAAAATTATAAAAGAAAAAGAAGAAGTGATCTCTCCTGTTTCGCACGCATGAGCAAGGACGCCACGTACAGCTCGAGAACCCCCTTCTCTTATTTTTTACCAAAATAGTCAGCAATAGGAAAAATGGGCATGAAATGTGCAATTTTCTGCTCAGATGATGCTCAACGTCCAAATAATTCGCAATCATTGATGATGTCATTAAAATCATTTTATTAACTAATGAATAAAATAACAGCTTGGACTTGTTTAGGGGGGAGACTTAAGACACATTGATATATTTTTTAAAGGGATATTCCTGCGCACAAAGGCGGTTTAGGCTTTTTTTTTTTTTGTCCCTCGTGTGTCCTATATATACACACTGTGCCCTCTAACCTAGCTTTAAATGCGGTTTGTGAGGCAGATGTTCCTGTCTAAGATGAGAGCTTTTTCTTTTCTTTTCTCTCGTCCCTTTCTTCGCTCGTAGGTGGATTTTATCAGGTTTGGTCGCATTCAACCGCAGAGTTGAATACATTGGTTGCTAGGGTCCCGCCAGATTTTTCAAGTTGCTGGTCAAGTGTTATGCTAGCAGCTATGTGTTGAAATAAGTGGAAGAAAGAGGGGAAGGGTCGTCTTCTTATTCTTTTGCAAAGGGGCGAAGCAGACGCATGCCCATAGGGATGGTGGGTCGTTGAAAGGCATGAAAGACGTTCTCGTTGCTCCCGTCTCCCCAGAAGGGCGTGCGCTGAAGAAAAAGATGCAATAACTGCACCTTTTGAGTGACGGAATAAGATGCTTCTGCTGCTTCTGCTTTTGCTTTCTGTGCCACACTCCGAATTTACATTGTATTTATCAACGAAAGAGAAATCTGTTTGCGAGGGAAGGGAAAGTCGAGTAATCAATATTTGTGTGGTAGTTGCTTTTAAGATGGGGTCTCTAAACTAACTTGAATGACGGATCGGGGGGGTGGTGGGGGAGAGAAATGTGAAAGATTACCGAAACGTAAAAGGTTTGCAACGGGCCTAAGGGTCTCGTCGACATTTTTAATATAAAAAAATATGTAATTTAGGGAATTTGGTGGTTTTAGTGCATTATATGGATTTTTTTTTTTTTTTGGGGGGGTGGGGGTTGGGGAGGATTTTTTTATGGGAAAAAAAGGGAATGAAAAGGGAATTAATTTGGGGGGCGTTAAAAATGTCGTATGTGGAGTGCGCATCCCATAAAACACTGAGTGTTGGCTGGACCTAGTTTTCGCGGATGCTTTGGGAATTTTGCGCTTGGGTTTTCAGGATTGGGGGATAAAGTTTATGCGACCCTGGTGTGGATGGAGGGTTGACATAGTTCCCCCAGGCCTCCTGAACTCTGACTTCAATTTAGTGGAACTGAATTTGATGTGAAATCGAGATGTGAATTACCCCAGGACTTTTTTTCTTGGTTATATTCTGCTGAAAGTTTAAAGTTTTTTTTTTATTTTTTTATTTTTTTATTTTTTTGAAATAAAAAATCCTATCGTGTGGCAAATAGGAAATGCAATTTTGACGTTTAAAGCAATTTTTTTTTTTTTTTTTTTTTTTTTTTAGTTATTGCGGTAGTAAAAACGTGATTTGAATTGAATTTCTTGATGTTTATGGGGAATTTAGCTGTGGCAATCGTTAACTGGCTAATTAATTTGTTTCGATTTGAGTTAGATGTTGATTGGAACGGTCGCCCGAAGCCTACACTGTATGATTGCAACTGTCAACTCTTGGCCAAGTGGATAAACACGGAATGGGTGTGCTTTTTTGATGTGTGAAAGATGAAGACTCGAAGTGGGTGGCGAAAGAAATGAGAGAAATGGCAGGAGAAATTTTTATTATTTTTTTTATTATTTTTATTTTAAATAAAAAAAAATAAATAAATAAATAAATAAATAAATAAAAAAAAGTTGGTTTGAGCTTTTTTTTCGTTTCGCTAAAATGGATTGGCAGTTTGATAGAGGCTCAAAATTGCCATAAGAAAAGGGAGAGATACACACGAGGGAAATCTGTCGGTTGCGTGTGAGTGTGTCCCCTGTTTGTAGTCTCTGATATGCATTTCATGCCGCATTGCATTCTGAAATTTGGACGGTGTATATGATTCCACATGTGACAAGTGATGCAAAAGCATATCAATGGAAAATAGTAGTTGGCAAGCGAAGTAAAATGCAAAAAAAAAAAGAAAAAGAAAAAAAAAAAAAAAAAAAAGGCTGAAATGAACCAATTTTGACACACAAACATGTGAGAGAAGAAGAAAGTTATTAAAAGTGAAGTGAATTGCTAAGATTTAATGCCGGGCTTATAATGATAGTTTGATATTTGATTAAGTGTGACAAGCGTGACCTGGTTATTATTCTAGAGGATTGGAGTTTGAAGGGAGGGCTGACCGGATGAAAAGCCCCTAGTGATGCAAGGAGTCATTGACACTCCTCTTTGCTTCTCTTCGCCTTTCTGGGTGATGAGATAGTCGGGGCTGTAACCCGTTGATCCCCAAACACAATGCCCCACTGTCATGCGCTTCGTCATGTGAGGATGGCTCGTGGATTTCGCACAACAGATCCCTGTCATTGACACGAGATGAGGCCTGAGGATTTTGATTGCAGTTGGAATGTAATAAGAATGGAAAAGCATTGATTAGTTGATGTTCTGGAAAATCGCGTTGTAAATTAATTGAAGATGGAGTAGTTAGATTGCGTTTTCAAGTTGAGATTTGTAATGTGGTGTATGTATGCTGCAAATTTATTATTTGCACTAAAACCAATTTTGAGAAACTTCTAAATTGCTGTCATCTATAAATAATATTTATTGGTTTAGTTGATAATATTCGCAAATACTTTTTGAGTGCGGGAAAATACTCACAAAAATGTGCGAAAATTATCAATTAAATCGATAAATATTGTCAATTAAACCGATAAAATTTTGTCAATTAAATCGATAAATTTTATCAATTAAATCGATAAATATTATTAATGTGCAGGAATATTGGAATAATTTCAATTTAAATAATCAAAGAATTGTGAAGATGAATATACGTGGGTGCACTACTGACAAATTTTAGCTTTCCCCGCATTTAAATGAGGGCCCGTTTACAACCAGAGGATTTACAGTAATAATAATATAATAAATCATCCGAGTCATCGTGTAGTGTTTTATGTTGAAAATAAGATGGAGTGGAGTAAATTTGTCGGGTTTAAGTCGATGGGGCTGGATATTGTAGAAATGATTTTTAAAAAATGTATAAAATATAAGGAAAAAGTTGTTATGAAAAAGGGAGAACTGACAAACTGTTTGAGCTATCTATTTTGTATGCCGTGGTCAGAAGATTTTTTGGTGAAATGGAAAAATCCCTGGCTCGCATCAAATTTTAGAACCCGACTGCTACGTGTTGCTGAGCTAAGGACTTTGTGGGTCCCTACTGGGAGCGAGGAAGCTTCAGATGTCACTATAACTTCATATATAAATATATAGAAATGTATATATATATATATATATATATATATATAGAGCTAGAACCAAACTTCCTTCCCCCTTTACATCCAACGTCTTCGTCTCGTCATTTTTTCCTGGAAAAGACAGCGCAAGAAAAGACGCAGAAAAAGAAAAGAAAAGAAAAGAAATTCCGGGTTGACTTAGTTGGTATTCTAGGTTGTGTGCTGAATTTCAAGAGAAAAAGAAAGAAAGAATAAAAAAAAAAGTTTAAAGGTAAAAAGAAAAAAAAAAAAAAAAAAATTGTTACTTAGTTTTAGAAGAGGATCCTTGAAGGAATTCCAGGCTTGACCTCAACTTAATTAAGGTTGTTCCCTTGGTTTATTAGTGTTTCCATTTTACTTATGTGCGAATTTTAAAGTTTCGAATGTCAGAAAAAAAAAAAAAAAAAAACATTTTGAGGTTTAAAAAATTTAGTTTTAAATTAAAAAAAAAAAAATTTATTATTGTTTGGATATTTCGAGGGACATATTGGATAATAAGTGTGTGGATGGCAGTAGATTAAAACTGTATAAATTAGAGTCGAGAACGTCAATTAAATGCAGTTTGTGGTGCACAAGTCACGATGCTTTATTTTGCCTATAGTTAAAACACCCACTTGAATGCAAACTCGGCCATTTCAAGGTGAGAGTGCACTCTTTTTATCTACATACAAAAAGGACGTATAATTGATCCAGACTGACCATTTGCGGGAACTCCATAATTCATAAGGAAAATCGATTTCAGCTGGTTATAACCCTCTTTTCTCCCCACCCCCCCCCCCCCTTTCCTTCTTACCGCCATATTTTTTTAATGAATAAATGATTAAAACAAACGACTTACTCTTTGATTCACCACTCGCACGAGTTCACTTAGTGAACTAATGAGATGGGAGAAAAAAACGAAGAAAATCGAATTGCAACTCGGCTTTAATCGCGGAGGAGAAAATGTATTTGATAAATTGATTGTCTGTAAGGTACAAATCATCGATTCAGTGTAAAGCTGGCTGCTCACTTAGACGGGGGTGTGGCAACACGGGGAACAAGAGTAGGGTTAAGCCCTAACTTTGAGTACCGTAAAGGCAGGAGTAAGGATTTACGACTAATGTTCCTTGACAAAAACAGGCTGGCCTTGCTTGCTATATACGAAGGTTGTATGTTGTTTTTTTGTTTTTTTACCCGCTTACGAAGGGGAGGGTTCCACCATTTCACATAGTGTTTCGTGCCTTGTCAGAACATTTTTTTAAAAATTTTTTTTTAAAACTGATTATTTTTAATGAATAATTTTTTCTGAAGGGGAGGGCTGATTTCCGGTTTCCGGTCGAAATAAATGAGTTTGATGATGAATATTTCGCACATGTGGGCGTTTAAAACACAACCCACCTGTACGCATGAGCGAATTGCAACTCAAGAAGGGAACGGGAATGTTTTTCTTAAACGAGGGGAAAATGCGAGCCGGAATTTACTTGTTTTGACAAGCAGACGCTGGCAAGTCGAGACGAAACCGTGCCGACTGACCAGGGGTCTGTCTAAAGTCCCTTTTTAAACCCGTGTCCCCCTTCCTTGCTTGTTTTAATCACTTTTATCGCTTGCCTTCACCGAACCCTTGCCGGGTTGTCCGAGTTTTAGGGGGATGAGAAGTTGTGAAAAGTTGGGCGAGTTGATTGGTTGCGAGACGCGGGCCTCGAGATCTCGGGGCGGGGGGAGGAGGGAGGTGGGGGGATTTGGAGCTGTGTAGGGTGGCGCGCGCGGCTGTGCGGCTGAAGTCGCGTCTGCCTTTTGCCGAGGCAACAGATGCGAGTAGTGGCAGCGTGGTGCACACGGCTCCCTCTCGCTCTAACTCCGTTACCGTTACCGGGATTCCCGCATTGATTTGGGACGCGGCTAGTTGACGTGCTGCGCCGTCATTCCGGGAAAAAGTAGGACGTTTAACCCGCAGCCTGAGAGTGTCGTGCCAACGAACTTGTCAGGAGAGAACGACTTAGTGCTCGCAGCAGTCGTAAACCTCTCGATTCAGACTGGATTCCATTTGCAACCGTGAGTGAGTTGGAGCTGCACCGTCGTGTGTGATAATGCTCACGTGAGCGCAGGAGGAGGAGAAACGAAATGGGACATTTGTTATACTAAGTACCGGCAATGAAAACACGTAAGATGATGTTTGTTAATTTACTTGTTGTCTATTTTTTTTTTTTATTTATTTTATTCGCTGCGGAAATGACCCTCGAATCAAGCTGCGCCGAAATTAATTGCGCTTAACTTTGAGAGTGCCGTAAATCATGCGATCACTGACCCGATTCGGGGTCTGGAATTTATTTTTGTGTTTTTGCGATTATGTAGTACTCGTTTGATCGGTTTTTTTTGTGTGTGTGAATTAGTGTGGGAAACCGACTACCGAATTAAGAAATTTTGTTGTTATTAAAAGGGGACGACGACGGGGAGGTCGAGGAAAGGAAAAGTTGTTGATGATTAACATTTCGTGTGCGGTATGCGATGACTCATTTCGGAATGTTGATTCAGGTTGGAGTTTATCTGATTTTAAATTCATCCGTTTATTTAATGGATTCCGGTTGTGTGCAGTTGTGTGGAGAGCTGTTGATTTGCACCATCAAAGTGAAATTTAAATAGACACGCGAATTGTAACATGTGTTTGACGAGCGAAAGAGAGAAAAGGAATAAGAAATGTATCGGGACGAATCATAATGTTATCTATGCATTTGACAAGCAAATTTACTCGCCGCTGGATAAGACCTTTGTTTATGGGATAAAAGGCACGCATCAACTGAGCGGGCCTCAACTCTCAATCAATTGCACGGCTGATCAATATCACTATCATCCCCCCCCTGTTGCATTATTACTGTATTATTCCACCGAATCCAATAACATCGAGCGACGTTATATAATTTGAAGTCGACTTTTGTGCGAGGCTGACTCAGTCGTGTTTTGTTTGTATTTCGAATGGACTGTTATTTATTTATTCGAGACTAGATCACGAACATTATAATGGAAGTAGTTTTTCATCGATTCGAGGCGGTTAGATCTATAATTAAGGTGGATATATATGTGGAAAGGGTGGGAAGTGTTGGATAAAAAAGGTGGTTGTAAGTGTCCAGTTTTTAAAATAGGTTGCGTTCGTTCACGGTTCAATTATCGATGCGAGTTATTTGGGTTAATTTTGTTGTGGCCGTTTTGCGTTTTGCGTTTTGTTTGTGCGATGATGTTTCAAGTTTGTTGAGATAAATTGGACGCATCTGTGGGAGTTGCCGGTTTGCAGCTTGCAGGTCAGCCGAGATTGATTTTCCTCGTGTGTCCCATTTGGTTTGCGTTTGTTGATAACTTGTTGCAAAATCAAACGCAGTTTGCCGTACTTAACGATGATTAATCGTACGGATGAGTAAAAGGGATCGGGGGTTTGCACAGTGTGCACTTTAACTGATTGCTCCGTCGAGGGTTCGGGAATGTTTAAGGGCCGCGAAAAGGAGTAGGATGGAGCAAGGAGGCGCTTTTTGTGCGGAAATTGACGAAACGTGAGTGACTAATTTGATAGAGGCTTAAAACGCTGGGAAAAGGTTCCGCGAAGATTGAAGAATCATCCGAGGAGTGAAAGTTCATGATTTACTTTTTCAAAGTTGGTCTCGATGGACTCATTAAGGGCTCGTCGCATCCACTTAGGTTGCTAGTGCGGGCTCTGATAAAGAGGTAATTGTCTACTCAGATAAGATAGAGGAAGCTCAAAGCGCCACAAGATGGTGGCAGCGGGTGAAAGTGGCGAATGGAAATGTCGCCATTGGCTTGCTCGGCTTTGAATGGACCGTGACCCGAAGAACTTGGAAATCGCTTTTATTTTTCCTTTTTCCATTTCCCCTTCTCTCTTTGCTCTCTCTCTTTCTCTCTCCCCGCTTTCCATTAGGTAGATCACATCTTTGCAGTTGGAAAATAAGTTTTTCCAAAGGTTTTACTAGTAATTAGCAAGATTGAAGCTGAATTTATTACAATCTCGATACAACGAATTTTTTTTTTTTTTTTTTTTTTAATAAATTATTTCAGTTTAAAACAAGTTGAATATAATAATTAATGCCATTGACAAAATGGCAAGAAGCCATCAATTATAGCGGAGTTTAATTTGTTATAACGAAGTTTCGTTAGGAAAACAGATTTGTCGGGTCCCTCGCGGTTTGTTATAACAAAATGTGTCAAATTGCGAAAATTTATAGCCTGTTCTGCGATGAAACATTAAACGGTGTATAATTAGCATATATGAACGCCCGAGTTGGTATTTTGGATAATGCTATCGATCCGAGTGATTGCAGGCAGCCATTCTTTGCAAGTTGGCTTGGCTGGAAAGATGAGGTCGTGTGGTGTAGGCTCGAAGCAATTGAATTAAAGGTGTTTCTCGAACGAGATTGATTTGTGGCCAGTGTTGCGTAACTTTTGCAATTGGTTTGGCGCAACTAACTCAATCTGCATGCTTATTGTGTTATTGTGTTTGAGGCAGTGGCAGGAAAAATGTGCAGCAGGTTGACATTTAAAATGTAAATTAGCCCGCACGCTTTGGCTCAATAATTTCATCAACAGACTATCAACAGTTTGAAGCCTTAATTACAATAAATTTGTCACATGATGATGAGGAATAATTAAAAGGAGGATGAGATTTGATGTTGTTACCGAGCGTGATAATCGCAGCTTATTGATATTTCATACAATGGGATCATTTTGGCCGACAAAACGCCGCGGATTTGAATAAATCCTAGGTTCTGTTCATTTCCGGTCAGTTTTACATGGGTTAACGAGCGAGCCAATTTCGTGTCTCTAATCTAATGCGCAGATTTGCTGTAGAAGGTGAGTCATTGGGGCTGTGTGTTGGTCCTATTACGGTTTCAACGATGCGCAAATCCCAGGGTGTGAAAGCCCATTAATGCTGGATGACTTGGCCGAGATTGATTGCGTGTTCAACATCGATTAAGGTGATGTAGGAGGTTGGTTGTTATTGATTGATATTTCGGTTTGTGACCAAAACACTTTCATCTAATCTAATTTTTTTTTTTTTTTTTTTTTTTATTTCTTATTTTTTTTTGTTGCAGTGGGGAAAAAGGGAATTGGGATTTGATTTTTTGAAGAAAACGAAGTGCCACTTTGACAAATGCAATATTCGTGTTTTGTTCTTGATAAAGCGTCGTTACATTCCCCTTAGCGAAGATTGAACTGAGTTTTAGGCGTCAACTTTGATCATGTCGAGGAATATGTCGTCTTGAAGGTTAATTTGAAATATTATTACATTGAAATAGTGTATTGGCAAAGGTTGACAGGGGTTTGAGCGAATGGTTTTGTTGGGCTCGGTGCAAGCCACAAATTTGCTATCAAAAACATCGGGGACTGTAATGGGAGGTAGTTTTCTCCGAAACTGTTAAATGTAATGAATGGGGGTGTTGGTGGAAGACTGGAAAGAGAAAGAGAGAGAGAGAGAGAGGGGGATTGGTGATTTGATGTTTCTTTGCTGGGGTTTCTCTCGTGCGCGTCCATTATTCTTTTGCGAGTAAGTCGGCAGTCGTTCGGTGTTTGTTTCCATCCTTAAAGCTGTCAAGTTTGTGTGACAAAAGTTGAAAGGGTCGAATTCGAAGGCGTAAAATCACAATTTTTTTTTTTTTTTTTTTGGGGGGGGGGGGGGGGGGGGTTTTTTTAAGGTTGCAATTTATGACACTTTTGAGAGAGAGAAAATGTAGAGTGCGTGAAAGTGGAACAAGTTTTGAGTGCGGTGGTAGAGAAGAAGTTTATATTGGTCATCTGTTTGGGACGCTCGTGTCATAAACGTCAAATGCGCATCGGAGTCGTCTATGAGGTCGAGTCACCGAGTAGGAAATTGGAACGAAGCTTCAAGTTTAATCCAATCTCTAGTAGACCACTCACTATTTTTCTCTTCCTTTTGCGCTCCCATTTTCTCTCCATCGTCATTGAACCTTGGAAATGTGTGACGTGCGCTGAGTTAGGGCAAATAATTATGATTAAGATTAGTTAGAGCGCGAGACGCGGTTTGGAAAATGAAACGAGCCTTGAAAAAGGATAATAAAAATGTCGGTCCGAGCTGTAATTACCTTGATTCATACTGATGGTTGCTTTAATTTGTAACGTCGTGTCGCGGATTTATTAAAGCGTTGGGTTTGTTTACTTTTCGCGCAAGAAAACGCAGGGAGAAAAAGAGCACCGCGATGGCGCGTTCATTAGGAAAAGTTTATCTTAAATATCGTGGAAAGATTTACAGGATGCAGAAAACCCGCTTCTGTGTACACATGAAAAAAGTTTTCAGCTTCTTTATATCGCTACACTTTTTCCCGAAGAATAATAAATAAGAGTGTAAATATAAAGCTTTCACTCGGGCTTCTTATCAAAGCGCGCTCTGGTTTGAGATTAAAGGCACTGGTGTAAGTAAATAAATAAAAAACGTCGCGGAGACGAATGTCAAGTTTCTTTTTTCGGCTCGTGTCTGAATTTTCATTGAGGAATGTGTGTGACGCGTCTATAAATATCATAGTCTGCGGTAATTTAAGTGATGGGGGGAAAGGGGAAGGAAGGTTGCGAACAAGATGGAATGAAGGATCCTCCTTAAGGAGGGGATACAAAGCGAGCATTTAGATGTTGTATTATTTATTTTATGGGTGGTGTCGAGTTGCGTGATTTGAGGTTATGTCAATTGCAAAAGATGCAAAATATTTTTTAATGCGCTAGGAGGAAATGCCTTTCTTTTGCCACACGTGCGTTGGTGGTGTAGGTTTCAGGACGCGTTGGGGTATTTTGAGATACGTGTCGGGTGAATGGGTTGAAGTTGTAATTTTAGAGTTTGCGTTAATGTGGGGAAGGAAAGGGGGTTTATTTTTTCGTTAAAAATTATCGAATTTGACTAGAAATTGTGAAAATTGATAAAAATTCTTTAAAAATGTCTGCAAATTTGACTAGAAATTGTGAAAATTGATGAAAATTTATAAAAATTCATGAAAATTCAAGAAAATTCATTTAAAATGTCTGCAAATTTGACTAGAAATTGTGAAAATTCATCAAAATTCATCAAAATTTATCAAAATTTTATCAAAAGTTATCAAAATTCATCAAAATTCATCAAATTCATCAAAGTTTTATCAAATTTTATTAAAATTTATCAAAAATGTCTGCAAATTAGTGAAAAATCTCACTAAAAATCAATCCATTAAAACTCTACCAAATCATCAATTCCAGTCACGTCTATTTCCTTGTTTTTTATCTGCATTAAAAAACGCTACAGAGTCGATGTGCGCGGATAATAGCAAGAAATATGCGTCTATTCACGTAACTTTCGGGTGCAACTAGAATGGGCACTAATGGGGAGGCGAGTCGAACAACACCGTACTAGTTTCCCCCACATTCTCCCCCCTTTTTACTTGTCCATTTTATTGTGTCGAGTTTTAAATCTGCCTGCTCTGTGTACGCATCTAACCCAGCAGTGGGTGCTGCAAGACGAGTTGGTTGCGAGAGGGGAGTTTGAGAGCAGAATAGAATGGGAAAGTAAAGGGAAGTGATGAAAAATCTGCAAGTCGAAGCGTTTTAGCCTTTCATGTTTTATTGATGGTTAACACGGGTATTAGTAGGGGAGGATTGAAGGAGAATGGGGACACGTGCTCACAAGAAGACTTAATGGTTCTCTGATGGGACCTCGAA
This sequence comes from Strigamia crassipes, assembly GCA_034683725.1. NCBI lineage: Eukaryota > Metazoa > Arthropoda > Chilopoda > Geophilomorpha > Linotaeniidae > Strigamia > Strigamia crassipes. The sequence continues at coordinate 941 of JAQFXT010000808.1, read as the reverse complement.
AAGAACGAAGTATAGCTGCTACACTGAACGAGAACGGTGGCAGATTTTTTTTTCTTTTTCTCTTTTCTTTCTTTTTTCCTCACCCCCTCACTCTTTGGAAACCGCACAAGAGGATTGGAGCATTTCAAATGGAGATTTTTCTCGGGACAGTATGGAGATTGCGTCTGCAATATCTGTATAGAAGACCATTGCGAGGGGCCACGCAACTTACCCATACGGAAAAGCCTCAACTCTCTACTTAAAACTCATTAATTTTAAAGAGCTGTTTGCACGAACGAGACACGAATGGATGAATAAAAGAGGGGGGGAATGTATGTACGAGGGTAAGATGTTGTTGGCTATTTGTGGAGGGCGAAGGAAGGAAACTGTTTTAATATTGAACAAGGTCAGGATTGTGTCGGGGGTTAGTTGGATTGAAAAGTGAGTGACACAGGATGCGCTTTGTCAGGAGTTTTGGTGAGTCATGGATGCTAAATGGGTGGTGAATTTTGATCAATGTGATGGAATTAGCTGTTCTATTTGGGTGGAGTTTGTGGGTATTGATTTGTTTTGTATTTTTGGTGATCGGTACATTTTTTTTTTACTGTAAATCTTCTGGTTGCGCTAAAACTAATTTCGAGAAACCTGTAAATTGCTGCCATCTATGAATAATATTTATTGGTTTTAGTTGATAATAATTGCAAATACTTTTTGAGTATTTTCCTTTTACGTTTAATTAGTGCGGGAGAATACTCAAAAAAAAAAGTGCGAATATTATCAATTAAACCGATAAATATTATTCATTTACACGAATATTGGAATAATTTCAATTTAAATATCCAAAAAATCGTAAAGTTTCCGCGCACTATTGAGTACACCTATCCTCCGATTTACACGGAAGATAGGTTCTGCACAAAACCGTGTAAATTGAAATCTTGGATTTTGCTAAGTAAAATCGTGTA
>JAQFXT010000807.1:0-25167 GCA_034683725.1 Strigamia crassipes | reverse complement strand
TTCTCCGATTTTCTATCGGTAAATTCTCCCATAAAATACACCTCGCGCTTGAGTAATTGTCAAATTTAGGTCAGCACTCATCTTTTTGTCAGATAAGATCGTGATCATATCAGACAAAAAGATTCGTGCAGATCTAATTATTTGACAATTACTCGGCGTGCTCGGTATATTACTACTGAGAATTTTCGAGAACATAACAGTCTAATTATTAGAAAGTTTGGAAGATTCCGCTAGATGGCATACTGAAAACAGTGAGGCATTCAGAATTCGGATTCGAAAAATTCAAATTTCGGAAAAACTAAAAAAATTTGAGTTTTTGAATCCCTCGAATCTTTCTAGATTCGAGGCATTTGAAAATTCGAAAGTCCCATCTCTCGTGATTACTGTTTATTTACAAACAAATTTGACTGGAAACACTATAGCGAAATACCTGACAGAGTACTACAACCCAATTTCTATTCAATTAATTATCACAATTTTGAAGGAGAATCAAATGGATTTGACCGTATTTCACTGATGCTTTGTAAAGACCTCGAAGGCAATGATCCTTTACATTCAGCTGTCAATGGAGGAGACGTAAAGGTAAATTTTAATTCAACCATACCCGAATGATTAATTAATGGCAATTTTTATTAATTTCAATCACAAGGCAGTGAAACTTTGTTTGGAAAATGGCGCTCGCATCAGCACTCAACAAAACAATTTATCCACCCCAGTTCATTTAGCTTGTGCACAAGGATCATTAGAAATAGTCAAACTCATGTTCACTTTACAACCTGAAGATAAAATGGAAGCACTTACCACTGCTGATGTGCAAAAGATGACACCACTGCATTGCGCTGCAATGTTTGATCATGTGGATATTGTTGACTACCTTGTAACCGAGGTAGTCAAATCGAATTGCAAAAAATATTCCTACAAATAACTTGTGAAAAATTTCCATTGTCCGAAGTATATGTAAAATTAAACAATGATTTTTTTTCAATTTCTAGACCATTAGTTAATGGGATTTGTCACAATTTTTTTGTAAATGGATTTAACAGTATTTTTTTTTATGGTTTTATTTTGTTTTGTGTTTGCAGGGTGCTAAAGTTGACTCATCTGACAAAGAACATAGAACTCCTCTACTGCTGGCTGCTTCTCGGGGTGGCTGGAAAACTGTTCGTACTTTGCTTAACGTTGGGGCTGACACTGAAACTCGAGATATGAACAACAGGAATGTGTTTCATTTTATTGTTCTTCAAGGAGGTAGTTTGGAAGAGTTTGCGGTTTTGATGCAACACGTAAGTATGGGTGTGAACAGAGCCGGCGCGTCAAAAATTGCTTTTGACTTAAAGGGGCAGTCTGGCTCAAACATGTTTAAGATGTAAAATCTACATTAGATGTTACGGTGTTTGTTCGTCTCTTCGACGAGCTATGTTTTCGACAGGTTATAAAAGTGGCCATCTCTTCGACAGTCATCTCTTCGACAAACTGTCAAAGAGATGAATGTTGAAGACACATATTGTCGGTCAAAGACACGTATTGTCGAAGAGATGACTGTCAAAGAGATGACTGTCGAAGAGATGAATGTCGAAGAGATGAATGTCAAAGAGGTGACTGTCGAAGAGATGAATGTCGAAGAGATGACTGTCGAAGAGATGACTGTCGAAGAGATGACTGTCGAAGAGATGAACATGGTCCGTTTTTACAAATTACATTTGTCACACAGTTTTCTTCAACTAGTTAAAAATGCAATTTAAAAAAAAATTATATTTACGGGATTCTGTTTTCACAAAACCATGCGCACATGTGAACTGTTTCTATTTTTCCTTGGGGTGTAGTCCAGGAAAAAGAACAGCAACTGCTACTCTAAACAAATTGCATTGTGGAAACATTGTGCTGATTTATTTTGTGATATTTCTCCCACCCTAAAAGTGGATTTATTTTCATTGGGTGCCTGGCAGGCGCTACGACATATAAACAATGGCCATCTAAACACATGAATGTCATGTCAGCCTACATATCAATTGTTTAAAATGCAATATTAGAATTTTTGCGCATAATTAAACTTTTTTTTTATGTCTATTAATGAAAAGGAAAGGGTAGAATTCAAATTTAAAAAATTAAAATGAGCCAAACTGTCCCTTTAAAACAAAATGCTGCCCCTTGAATTGTGCCGCTTCACTGCCGTTCCTTTAGCGTCGGCCCTGTACAGTGTACACAAATGTACAGAAAATCAGAATTTGGGCTTTTTATTATTATTATTATTATTTTTTTTATTTTTTAGTTTCACATTCCTATAGCTGATCGACTGAACGAAAAAGACACGACCGGTTGTACCCCGATGCATCTAGCGTCAAAAAATGGTTATTTTCGAAGTATCGATTCGCTTATTAAGTTGGGAGCTACAATTAACATGAAGGACAATGATCATCAGTCTCCACTGCATTTTGCTGCTAGGTTATTAATAATCATTTCTGTTTAAATTTGTTATAACAAAAATTTATTATATTGCGGTTTGTTATAATAAGGTTCAACTGTAATCAATTATAACGAACAAATTTAGGATGAAAATGTTTGTCGGCATCACCTTACGATTAAAACGAACGTTTTCATTGTAAAAAAAAAATTTGTAATGAACGTTTTAGATCAAAATGAAAATGAAAAGTAAGAAAAGTGACCCTATTGGGCCCTTTTGTAAAAGTATCTTTTTGGCCCTTTTCGTTTGCAAGCGATGGCTGTTTTTACGTCATATCCACTGACCAAAAGAAAGAAAAGTAACAAAAATAACAAAAAGTACTTTTAGATTTCAAATTGTCATTACCAGATCTCAGTGAGGAAAACTGGACAAGATTTAAAACGTTCCTTCTGTTTCTGTTTCTGTCACTTGTTTTTCTTGTAACACAGCAAACAGCATTAAATTTTTTTTCTTCTTTTATTTTGTTAAAAGATTTGGAAGGTACAATACAGTTCGACAGTTATTACAAACTGACAAAGGACCATTCATTATAAATGAATCAAATGGCGAGGGACAAACAGCGCTTCACATAGCATCTTTAAACGGCCATACTAGAGTTGTGCAGTTATTGCTTGCTAGAGGTGCATTATTGCATAGGTAAAAATTTAAAAAAACATTATTTTTTCATTAACAGTTGTACAATTTTTTTTTTTTTTTTGAAGGGATCATGATGGAAGAACTCCTTTTCATTTAGCAGCACAAAATGGCTACATTGAAACTATGGACATGTTGATATGTATTCATTCACATTTGCTGGATCAAGTAGACAAAGATGGAGTAAGTTGGCTGTGAAAAATTTTAGTTTAAGGATTACTAGACTTTTTTTTTGTATAATAGAATACAGCTTTGCATTTGGCAGCCATTGCAAACAAAGCAGGGGCAATTACGTACATTTTGAATTTGGAAGGGAAACTGCTAACAAATAAAGCTGGGCAATCTCCAATGGATATTGTCATTTTATCTAAATACCAAGAATCATGCTTGGCTTTAGCAACTCACGATGGAAGGTAAAAAAATAAAAATATTTTTTATAAACAAATGAAATTTGGAATATTTTAATTTGTGAAATAGGTCAGAAGAGATATTTAGTAATTGTTCCAAAGTGTTTACAAATTTACCTCAAGCTCTGATATCACAAATGCCAGACGTATTCATGGTGATAAAAATAGGAAAATAAATTGAAGTATTTTAAAACTAATTCTTAATTTTTTTTTGAATGTTAAAAACAGGCTGTTCTGGATAAAAGCATCACTAGATCCACTGAAAAGAGAGAATCAAAAACTTACTTTGTATTATTTCTAAAACTTTAAATTTAAATGCTATTTTTTATTGGATCAAAAATTTATTTCACATTTTTTTAAAATTAATTTCTAGGTAAAATACAGTTTCAAGCATTTGCAATTGACCCAACAATATATTCAGCAATTTAAATCTCAAGATAAAACATTTAAACCTCCGCCATTACCAGCACTGAACGTAAATAATTTTATTGTACAATAAATAATGATAATATTAATAATAATAATAATAATCATAATATATATATATAATTATCAACTATTTATTTGTTTATTTTTATTTGTTTATTTGTTTATTTTTTTATTTTTGGACAGACTATGGTTCAAAATGGCCGTGTTGAACTTTTAACTCATCCAGTAACACAACAGTACTTGCAGATGAAATGGTACAAGTTTGATTTATCATTAATAATAATAATAAAAATTATATATATTTTTTATTATTGCAGGGATTCTTATGGAATGTATTTCCATCTCGCCAATCTTTTTGTATACATTATTTTCCTTTTTTTTCTAACACTCTTTACTTGTAGTCTGGCAAAGCTTCACAAATCTGACATAACAAATGGAAAAGTTACAAAAGCTGTATGATTTATATATTTTTAAAAACTTTTATTTCAATATACTAATTGGATTTTTTTTTGTAGTTTCGTGCAAAACCAATGTGTCAAATTAATTCACTCATAATTTCAACTTTTATTGTGATGAATTGTATCAAAGAATTTTTTCAGTTTTATCAACAGCGCGTTAAATATTTGACTGATCCTATTAATTTACTGGAATGGATCCTCTACGTTTCTTCAGCTGTTTTAGTTTGGCCTATATACATTAACAACTTGTGGTATTGTCAAATTGTTGCTGCTTCCATTGCTATCTTTTTAGCCTGGTTTAACTTTCTCTTATATTTACAAAGGTAAGGATAAACTCCTTTAATCGTACATATCTATTCCAAACGCCCCATTGTTGAGAAACATCAATCACCCAATCGTAAAACATACCAATAATGTGTACGTGACGTTTATGGAGGTTGTCGTGATCCGACTTAACTTACGTGTTTACCTGGGTAATCTCTGTAAAGGAATAAGTATAAGTAATACACTGAATGATTGTTTTAAGATATATTTTATTGCTCGAGTTAAAATATACAAAGTTAAAATAAATCCGTAGAGGTTGCGGATCCGTTTTAAAGGCGGATCGGATACGATGAGATGATAACTCCCCTGAGTTATGCTTACTCTCGGGTCTGTTTATAACGAAATCAGCAGAGTTTCGGTGGTTGATAACTAACTCCAAAAAGCCGGCTAAGTCTCAACTTTGTCCGCGTGTGTTTTGGTCAAGACTAACCACGCGGTAGCAATTGTTCCACGACAATTGAGTCACTCACAGGGTTCTTTGTCTAGTATTGCTATTTGCTTGATAACTAAGCTAAGTCTAAAGGCTTACCCCTAAAAGTGGAAAATTTAAGCTCAGTTATGCATCTACAATCGTATCCAAAAAATAAATTAAAAAAGACATCGGCCAAAATATCCGCATATAACTTTTTACGGAAGTGTCATTTGCAATTTTAAGTAAGAAAAAGGATTAACTTTATAGCAGTGTATAGAGACAGAAATATGGCTAAAACCAAAGACAAGATAGTGTCCAACTGTCCATTATGGATAGTGGCCCAAAGGTTTATATTTAATGATGACAATGGGTTAATTCAACAGTTGGGTTGGTGGCTTGGCTAAAAAAACAAGCTCTTATTCGATCCAGAGCTGACATGAATCTGCCCAGTTTGCAGGGCTCCAAGCTTCCAGGTATACTTGGAAACTTAGACCAGTTCAAAAGGCAGGCCAATCACAGGACACCTACGTAAAAGGTGTCATTAAAAAGGATTTGGTTGGGCAGACCAAGTAGAGATCGGGTAACATGGTCACCAATGACTCATGTCCATGAATGTGGATTCCTCACACTCACACATTAGCCTGAGCAGATCAAATTGCTATTTATAAAACTATGGGTTGCAAAAAGAGTCTCCAAAGCATCATGCAAACTGTGGGTTGCCAACAAACCCAAAAACAAACAGGAAACAACTGATTTGTAATAAAAAAAAATTGAAAAAAAAATTGAGAGAAAATATAAGGAAAGTTGATAAACAATTTAGGGAAAAAATTGTGAGAAAACTTAAGGAAAGTTGATAAAAAAATTAGGAAAAAAATTGATAGAAAATTTTGGAAAATTTGATTAAATATTTTGGGAAATTTGATTAAATATTTTGGAAAATTTGATTGAATATTTTGGAAAAATTAATAAGAAAAGTTTGGAAAAATTTGAGAAATTTGAAAGAAAATTTGAGAAACTTAATAGAAAATTTGAGAAACTTAATAGAAAATTTGAGAAACTTAATAGAAAATTTGAGAAACTAAATAGAAAGTTTGAGAAACTTAATAGAAAATTTGAGAAACTTAATAGAAATTTAAGAAAATTAAAAAAAAAAATTAAAAAAATTTTAATTCTAAAATTCTTTACTTTTTGCAGATTCAATAGAGTAGGCATCTACGTGGTGATGTTCTTGGAAATTCTTAAGACACTCCTCAAAGTACTTCTGCTCTTCTCAATTCTAATTATTGCCTTTGGACTAGCCCTCTATATTTTGATGTGCAAAGTACATTTTGCTTTTACAAAATTATTAACAAAACCTAAATAATTACTTTTTCATAAATGCACAGGCGGATCAACTGACATTCAACAATGCTCCACTTTCTCTAATTCGTATTTTCTCGATGATGTTAGGAGAAATTGATTTTCTAGGCTCCTATGTGGCTCCATACTTTTCCGACCAAACTCATAGTAACATGACGCCATCTTTAGGCAAACATGTGAGCAGTCCCACGTTTGCTTCTCTACCATACCCAGAAGTGAATTTTGGATTTCTTGTGATATTCATGGTCTTTATGCCAATCTTGTTGATGAATTTATTGGTACGATTTAGTTAAAGAATCTGATAATTTTTGCAAAATTGAACTTTTAATTCAAAATATCAATTTAATAATTTAATTAAACAAAGCAATGAAATGGAGATGAAAATTTACCACTAGTTTTGATAATGTTCCCTGGTGCTTTGACGACCAATAAGAACGACGTAACAAAACAGTCATCGTTCGTTCGACCAATCCCGAAGCGGGTAACAAAGCCCATTTGCTTTCGGATTGGTGGCTGTAGGTGGCTGCATTCACCATTTCGATAATGCACGCTTGTCCTTTGCGCCATCTGTTGTGGGTTTTTACAACCAAAATACAAATGGCATTTTGATCCCATTCGAACTCTTCATGGTTGTTTTTCCGATTCTATCGGTAAAATCTCTCATAAAATACACCTCGCGCTTGAGTAATTGTCAAATTAAGGTCAGCACTCATCTTTTTGTCAGATAAGATAACTCGTGCTCTGCGGGCACTTGTGATCTTATCAGACAAAAAAATTCCTGCAGACCTAATTATTTGACAATTATTCGGCGTGCTCAGTATATTACTACTGAGAATGTAATTTGTTAAAAATAAGTGACACAAGCAATGTAACTAAAATTAAAACTACAATTTTAAAATGCAATAATTATTAGAATTTATTACCTCATTTTGTTTGTAATTGTATGTTTTGTTTACTTAGATTGGTTTAGCTGTTGGAGATATTGAATCGGTACGTCGTAACGCACAGCTGAAACGTATAGCTATGCAAGTAAGTTGTAGTCCTATGTTTTGGTCAAGTGGGGGCGGACTTAGGTATTGCAAAGCCCCTAAGCACAAAAAAAAGTTTAATTTAAAAAAATTTAAAAAATACACTTATTATTATCTTTTTATATACAATAAATATAAATAAATATGCAACAAAGTAAATAATCAAAATCATTATAACATTTTTTTTCTGCTTTTGACGGTGGAAAATTAGTCGATTATATCGTTGAAGCAAAGAGTGTGCAGCTTATTATGGGCTTTTTTTGGGGCCCCCCTCGGCATTTAATGTGTAAATTGTCGGTGACCCTTATGTTCTTAAGTGAGCCCAGGACCCGATGTTTGTTCAGAGGAATCACCAAACCTTTAATGAAATACATATTCTTGCTGCCCCTTGGCTTTTTTGCACAGCTAATTTCAAAACCTATGTCGTAGTGCCATATTCTCACTTTCTTCAGGTCACTTCTCACGCTCTCTCATGCTTATCCAAAAAAGAGCTTAGCATTGTTCTTTTTGTAGAATAGATGAGTTAACATGTTTATGTGTTTAGGTGGAACTACATACTGAGTTGGAACGAAAACTTCCTCAGTTTCTATTGAACAAAGTGGACAAAGATGAAATTGTCATCTACCCAAACAATTCTTGTCAGTTCACTTCTGTAAGAAAATCTAATGTACAGTAAAACCACATCCACCATTAAGTATATTTATTTTTTGTGCTATTTCATCTATTGCATTTCTAGTTTTGGAACTTCGTATACAAATATCTGGGAGTTGGCATGTCAAAACCCAAGCAAACAATCCTCCAGTTGGACAACTACCAAGAAGAGGACATTTACTTCGACGAATTAATCAAACACAAACAAAAGTTGAACTTTAATTTAGTGTTTTATAAAATTGACATTATTACATATTTTTCTAAATTCACAGACTGAAAGAAATCACCAAATCACTGGAACACCAACAACAACTTCTTCGGCTGATCATGCAGAAGATGGACATCAAAACCGAAGCTGACGACTACGACGAGGGAATGGACAACAAGAAACTCAGTCTTGCTAAAACCTACAGCAACACTTGGAAATCACCGAAATTCAACAAGAAACTCAAATCGTCCATGGCTTTTGCTTCACACTTCAAGAAACCAGACAAATAGATCATAAATTGGTAGTTTTAAACTATTTATTGTGTTAAAACGATTTAATTCACAACATATAAACGTGTATTCTTTGCATCAAATGAATTAAAAGCAAGTGGTCAGTGTTATCCAACGCCAAATTCATTCCTAATGGACAAAAAACAAATTTAATCCATCAAGTTGTGACACGATTCTTGCACAATATTTCAAAGTTCATTTCCCTAGACACATTTACAGTGAATGTTAATTCAGATTGGTGTTGTGTAAGGCTTGAAAATTTAATTTGAAAATGTTTTCTGCACTTTAATAAGAAATGAGTGTGAATAAAGAGATTGGATTTGCGTGTGAATAAATGATGAATGCACTTTAAAATCATTAAGGAATGAGTGGACAGTGTTGGTTGGCAATTGGCATTTGATGGATTCGATCACTGACTAGTGACACGTTATAAAAGACTGATTGGAGCTGTGATACTGCGTCTGAAGGATTCTGACTGCCAACGTTAACTAACATGGGGTTTTGCAGTGTCATTCATGTGCGGGAGATCAAAATTTCACCCGAAGAGGATCCTGAAACCGAGACTAAATTAATCGCGGTACGTAAGTTGTTGAAAAATGGAAAGTAAGGTTAAATTAAAATTTTAAGAATTGTAAAGTGACATTTACAAATAGTGTGAATTATTTTTAATCAATCGCTTCACAAAATTAAAACTACAATTTACATTATATTTAAAATTAAATTTAAACTAAATTTTAATTTAATTTAAATTACATTACATTTAAAATCAAATTTAATTTAAATTTAATGTGAATTTTAGTGTTAATTTTGTAAAGTGATTGTAAATATGTAAAGCCGTATGTTTGTCAGTGTTTACTAGAATATTGAAATAAAATAAATTAAATCCCAAACTATCATTTAGGATATTGTCAGAGGATTTATAGCCTCAATTTGAAAGTGGAGCAAAATCAACAGAACCCAATGATACAAACTCACATTAATGTCAGTGGTGTTTCAACTTTAAGAAACAAAATAAGATCTTAAAAGTGTGAAATTTGAATCAAAGATGTCACGAGCGTGTTATTTATGTTTGATTTATGCGAGCGACTTTTCCCCGCGCATATATTATCAGCGCGGTGGCTGGCTGCCCGTCATAATTTTTGAGATTTATTAATTTTGTAAATTTTTACTCCTTCGGGTGAGGATTTGAAAATTTTTGAGCTGATCAGTTTTGGTCAGCTGACTTTGTGATATAAAAACCCCAGTGGGAAAAATAAAAGAACACTTCGAGTTTTGGAGTGAAACCATAAACTTATGCTGAAACTCCGGCTCTAGTCATTTCATCAAACTTACAAGTTAGAATATTTCCTGATACGAAACCGCGCCTTTTAAACACCGGCTGAGACCTGATCCCCTCTGGAGAGGGTCAAATCTGGATAAATTTACCAAATCAGGGCAAAAAACTAAAATCCTGCAAAATATAAATTACGTTGTTTTCCACGAGGGAATGGTAGCCCGAACTCCCTGACGCCCGCGATTGACGGGGGCCTAATAACGGACTACCGCGAACTTGCGACCATTTTTAATTTGTGCAATTCAGCCCGCATTGTGACAAATTTTTATTTGGTCTAACTCTCTCACAATGATAATGTAATTAAGTGTTCAAGTACGAATGATAATACTAACTCCATATTTCACAAATGTGAATTTTTGAGTTTTGTGTTTTAAAACGAAGCTGCCATTAACTAATGATTTAAAGCAAAATTTTTACAGGCAACTTAACTTAAATTTAATGTAATTGCGTAATGCAAACATCAAATTTTAAAGTGGTTAATTTTGTAAATGGCATTCAATTTTACAGTACCTTTACTTAAACTGTAAACATTATATTTTTACATTGACTTTTACAATGTGAATAAATTTTACAATTTGTTCATACTTTTCATATTTTTTCAAATGAGTTTTAATGGTATTCAATTTCCAAGAAAGTGATTTCTATGGAGGACATTCCGTAGAAGAGGTTTTCATTTAATTTCCAAGAAAGTGATTTCTATGGATGAGATTTCCATTCAATTTCAGTTTAGGATTGCTTGGAATTCCTGTTTGCAATTAAAGAAATGCAGTTTGAAATGAGTTTTGATGCTTCAATGGGTATGACCATGGCAAATTCAAGACAAAATAGAGTATGGAATTAAATTTAAATTTCTTTAGCATAAATGTAACTTGAATAAATAGCTAACTTTTAAGAAATTATTGATATGTGTCAGCTTTTTCTTTTCTTTTTTGTACAAATCTTACATGAATTTGGATGATAATGTCTATTTTTTTTTTCAGTTTTAAAAACAGAAACTAAAAGTCACACGTGATTTGCTTAAAATACACTCATACAATTGTCATACGTTTGTCCAATTTTTATAAATTGGAAAAAATCGTGTGATATGTTCATCAAGTTTTGTTGCAGTTGGGTGGTGGAGTTGAAATTAGAGTGACACAGCCATTTGCATGATATTTAAATCAATGATCGTTTATTTGCATACACAGGTAAATACAGATTTACAGTCAAAGATGTGGATGGAGCATCATATTTTGCTTACACTTAATTGACTCAAACATGGACATTCATTTGTACACATACGCATTTTTAAATTTTAAAACATACATTTTCCTCTCCTTACATAGTTTTCATAACGATTTTATCTTGTTTTTATTAAATGTTGTAATTAAAAAGAAACCAAGCAATGCGGTGAAGCAAAGCTTTAAAGTGCTGCACCTTAAGCGAAGTGCAATGCCGTGAAGCTTTAAAGTGCTGCACCTAAAGCGCAGTGTAATGCCGTGAAGCATACACGTTGTTTTCTGGTAAGGTTTCAAAATATCGTGGTTATTATTTTATTTGTCTATTTTTAAAGTATCCAGCTCAAATTACATTTTTGATGTATTTACATTTTTATTTTGCTTGAAATTATTCCACCGGGGGCCGATTTCAATGGGATCTTCTTTGACGTCATACCATCATTTCATAACTCTGTTTACCGCAGACTGAAAAATGCTTCTTACATGTGGTCTAGATTAGATCCAGCATTGACAGCTTCATAATAATGTCTACAAAAATCACTTCATTGTTACAGGCAGTTGAAGACGGCAATTTGACAGAGTTAGAGCAGTTGCAACACTCTGGACGACTCATCATCAGGTACAAAGATGATCAAGGCCGTGGTCTCCTCCATCTGGCAGCAATGCGGGATAAAGCAACTATTATTGACTTTCTATTATCCACAGGAGTAGGTAAATGAATAGAAATGTGGCCATATTTGAAATTTTTTTTTCTAATTACATTATTTTTTAGACATAAATGCGGTAGATAATGAAGGAAATTCAGCGTTGCATGCGGCAGCTGAATGTGATTCAGTGGATTCATTGGAATATTTGATATTCAGAAGCGCCGATCCAACGCTGAAGAATAAGAAACGAATGGCTGCAATTCATGTGGCAGCTGAGAATAACAACTTGAAAGCAATACAAGTAATTTGACAACACAATTTTGTGTAAATGATATATATTTAGTTAAATTAAACATAATTATTATTTTTATCTAGTTTTCTATAATATAAAAAAAAAGTTTAAAAAATTGTATTATTTTTTTTACTTTTATGTTCTATGCAGTTGTTTGTATTGCATAAAGACAAAGTGGACATTTTAATGGGTGGAGAAAACGGTAAAACTGTAATGCATATTGCTGCCAATAAGAATTTTCACGAAGTAGCAGCTGCAATTGTAAGTATTTGGCATATACCACATAGCACAAATCTATATTTACATCCACAAAACCAACATCAACTGTATATCCATTAAATTTTACATTTGGACAATGCAAAACACTCAAAATAACTATCCAATCATTTCTAGATAAAAGTTTAAATATGGGACAATAAGTTCAAATATAGTCCTACAATTATTGACATCATTTGGATGGCTTTGTGCTATGTGGGAGATATTTTGATACGTTGTTTAAATAGTTAACTTTTGCAGTTAAGCGCTAAACTACGCTTAAGTTTAACCAAACCTTGCGATCACGGAGTTCCAGCTGTGGTTGAAGCAGCAAGAAATGCAGCTCACGAAACACTGGACATAATGCTAAAAGCTGGTAAACACCTTACACAATATACACTTTACTGTCAAAATTTATTTTATGCATTATTATTGTTATTCAGGTAAAGATATTGGCTATCAACCCTCTGATATATTGAAGTTAGTTGATGCAGAAGGCAATACACCATTGCATTCCGCAGTTCATAGTGGAGATGTGGAGGTACTATTTCACATTAAACCTATTTTGTTATTTGTAAGGATTCTGTAATGGGGAAGTGTGTTTTTATTATTATTATTATTATTATTATTATTATTATTATTATTCTTATTATGATTATTATTATTATTATTATTTATTATTATTATTATTATTATTATTATTATTATTATTATCTGATTCAAGTGAAAATAGAGAATGAAATGGTCTTGTATTTTTAGCATGACAAACGGAAAGAAGACACTAGTAACATTGACAAAAAAGTTCAGGTGGGAAATAACTTCACCATTTTGATGTTTTTGGTCAATAAATCAAAAGAGTTCTGGCAAAACAAAATTTTCAACTTATTTTTCCCTATTGCAGAGCTTTTTGATAGAAAGACCTCTGTGTATGTTTGTATTAGGCTTTTTTTTTGTATTTTCAATTTATTCTCAATAACAGACAGTGAAAATGTGCTTGCAAAACGGAGCAAAAATCACCACTCAAGAGCATAGTAAAGTCACACCTGTACACTTGGCTTGTGCCCAAGGTACTTTTGAGATACTTCGTCTGATGTTTGTCTGGCAACCGGAAGAAAAAGACAAAGTAATGCTCATGAGAGATTTGCAAGGAATGACACCATTGCACTGTGCAGCAAGTTATAACCACCATGAACTAGTGACTTATTTGATTCAAGAGGTGATTTCAATCAATTGTTTCAGTAATTCCTATACTGCCACACACTTTTTTTGTTTTCTGCAGGGTGCTGACATTGATTTGAAGGATAACGAAGGTCGTACTTCACTCCTATTGGCGGCTTCAAGAGCAGGTTGGTCAACCGTTCAGCTCCTAATTCGCCTCGGAGCTGATGTTCGTATCAGAGACAAAGAGAATCGAAACCTCTTACATCTCATTGTCACACATGGTGGATCGTTAGAAGACTTTTCAGAAGAATTGAGTAAAGTGTGTGTTTTGTTTTATTCAGTTTAATTTGTGGTTGTCACAATTACAAATCGGTTTTTTACAGATTGATAAACAAGAGTTACACCAGCTTCTAAATGAACAGGATATCCACGGATGTACGCCACTTCACTTTGCTACGCGAGGTGGCAGAATCCGTAGTACCGAATCATTGATCAAACTTGGCGCATGTATTACGACAAAAAACAACGATAATGAATCCCCGCTTCACTTTGCTACACGGTAGAAACGCAGTAGAAAACCACAAGTGGCAATATTGTCACTACCCAAGCAGCACAATGAATCATACGCAATGTCAATGTGATAAAAAACGGCAATATTTCTATATTGCTAAAATTGGTTTATTTACTTGTCAACTGTAGTCAGGGAAAAAGATAAGAGCTCTATTGTTTGTAGTTGGCTGCATTTTAGCGAGAATTTACCACTAGCTTCGATACTGTGCTCTGGTGCTTTGACGACCAATGAGAACGACGTAACAAAACGGTCATTGTTCGTCCGACCAATCCCGAAGCGCGTAACTAATCTTATTCGCCTTCGGATTGGTGGCTGTAGGTGGCTGCATTCACCATTTTGATAATGCACACTTGTCCTTTGCGCCATCTGTTGTGACTTTTCACAACCACAATACAAATGGCATTTTGATCCCATTCGAACTCTTCATAGTCGTTTCTCTGATTTTCTATCAGTAAATTCTTTCATAAAATACACCCTGCGCTTGAGTAATTGTCAAATTTAGGTCAGCACTCATCTTCTTGTCAGATAAAATCGCTCGTGCCCTAAGGGCACTCGTGATCTTATCAGACAAAAAGATTTGTGCGGACCTAATTATTTGACAATTACTCGGCGTGCTCGGTATATTACTACTGAGAATGCAGCCAATCCATTAAAGATGGCTTTTTCTAGTGTTGTCAATACACCACATATAGCTATGAAATAAATTGTCTATATTGATGCGATGTCATGTCTATATTCGTGTTGCTTGGGTACTTTGGTAAAAAAAGAACACTTACTTGGCGTGTTGTACAAAGTGGCATATTTGCTTATTCACAGCTACGGTCGCTACAACACCGTTGTCGAATTATTGTCAGGAGAGCGCGGTTCGTACATCATCAATGAAACTGATGGCGACGGGCTGACGCCACTGCACATTGCTGCCCAAAATGGCCATACACGCATTGTGCAGTTGTTGCTCAATAAAGGAGCATTACTGGAAAGAGATTTCAAAGGCTCGACACCACTTCATCTCTCGGCTGAAAATGGATATGTGAAGACTATGGCTGCACTGCTGAGCGTGCATGCGCAGATGGTCAACCAAGTGGACAAGAATGGGGTAAATAATACATTTTATTAATTTATGGAAAATAAGTTTTATTGTTTTGTTTGGTTTCTTAGAACACACCGCTGCATTTGGCTGCAATCCACAACAAAGCTAATGCCATTGGTTTGTTGTTGAACGGTGAATGCACCATCATCAAGAATGAGGCAGGATTTTCACCCATGGATCTTGCATTGCATTATAAGCATCACGAAGTTGCCATGGCAATGGCTACTCACGATACCAGGTGATAAAATACATTTGTGGCATTTAGTATAAAAAAAAAGAAGCAAATTTTGGTTTTTTAGAGCGAAGGAAATGCTGGAGATGAATTCAACGCGGTGTGAAGAAATTATTCAAAACTTAATATCCAACATGCCTGAAGTTTTTATGGTTAGATTGTTACTTATTAGTAAATGTGTACTGTTGATCAAGTATATAATATGTAATTATACAATTATAAATTATTTTTTATTATTTTCCAGGCTGTATTAGACAAATGCATCGAAAAGTCGACACACAATAAAGAAGATGCTGGGAATTATTATGTAATTGATAATATAGTTCTTTGAAATGTCTAAGTAATTTTTTTTTTTAACTTTTGTTGAATTTTGTTGTAGATTCGTTATGATTTTCAATACCTACAATACACAAGAAGTATTTACGAACAGATGAAGGATGATAATAAGCAGTATGATTTTCAACCGTTGCCAGCTATGAACGTAAATTAATATAATTAATTTAATCATTACACAGTAATTTTTTTTTTTTTTTTTTAAATAATTAATTCACTTATTTTTAGAAAATGGTTCAGTTTCGACGGTTGGAGTTGTTGTGCCATCCAGTATGTCAGAAATATATTCAGATGAAATGGTCTGTAATTTCCATCATTTCGTTTTTTATTAAAATATAAAAACAGAAACAAAATATAAAATTAAAAAAATTAAATAAATTTTTTTTGTCCTAAATGGTCACAAATAAATGTTAAATGGCAGCACAGTGAAACTAACTTTTGTTTTTAGTTTTACATGCAAACCCATGAGTTTTATTTAATTAATTATTAATTATTTATTTATTTTTAGGAACGGCTATGGGATGTACATCCATACGACAAATTTAGCTATCTATATGGTTTTTATGATATTTCTAACATCGTATGCAGCTACACTCATGACTGAAATAAGAGCTCCTGCTAATTATACAGTCCCTGTCAAAACAAACAATACTGATCGAGGTTTTAGACAAGACAAATGGGAAGTTCAATCAGATTCGAATACAATTCTTGACACTGTGAGTGAACTAAGTTAAATTTCATTAATTTTTTAGTAAAAAAATAATTATTATATAATTTTTATTTAAATATTTAGTTTCAATCAACCTCAGGTTTATTTTTAAATGGCTTAATAATCCTGGCCTTTGTATTCTTTAATATTGTCAAAGAATTCTTGCAATTCGCCCAGCAGGTAATAATTATTAAAAATTTAAAAAAAAAATACACAAGCAAAAATAATTTTTTGAAATTTTAGAAACTTAAGTATATGATGGATCCCATGAACATCTTGGAGTGGACTCTGTACATCTCTGCTGCTATTATGGTTTTCCCAATTTTCAGTGGTGAAATTGAAGGTTATCAATTGCAATGTGCAGCTATTGCAGCATTCTTATCTTGGTTTAATTTTCTACTATACTTACAAAGGCCAGTTGTTTTTTTTATTTTTCATTTAGAATACCACAAAGTGAACAATAGAATAATTTAATTAAAATTTTTCAGATTTGATAAAGTTGGAATTTATGTGGTCATGTTTTTAGAAATTCTCAAAACACTGATTAAAGCTTTGTTGATATTCTCCATCCTATTCATTGCTTTTGGATTGGCATTTTTCATCTTACTTTCTCATGTAAAATCAATTTCATGTCTTTTATATCTTTTGCATATTTATTTTATATTTATTTATTTATTTAAATTTTTTTTTAGGACAATCTCATATTTTCCAGTCTACCAGTTTCGTTCATCCGAGTGTTTTCAATGATGTTGGGAGAATTTGACATATTAGGGACATTTGTCCTTCCAATTTTTAGAGCAAACCGCAACCAGAAATCATTTTTTCCTCATTTTACCTTGGTCTTTTTGGTCATTTTCATGATCTTAATGCCAATCTTGCTAGTCAATCTCCTGGTTTGTATATTTCAATTTCACTGATTAAACATTCTGCACTAAATTGATTGCTGTGGAGATCAGATGGAATTTTAATAACAAAACTTTTTTTCCTTTGTAACGAATAGATTGGTTTGGCTGTTGGTGATATTGAAGGAGTAAGACGCAATGCACAATTGAAACGTATTGCAATGCAGGTAAAATTATGCAAATATAAATAATAACAAATTTTACAAATTTATTTTTAATTAAATTAAGGTTGAGCTGCACACCGAACTAGAAAGAAAATTGCCACATTTTATTTTGGAAAAAGTGGATAAAGAAGAAATTATTGAATATCCAAATGCAATAATCGATTTGCCATGCAAATGGGTAAAATTTTGATTTATCAATTCAAATTTGACTCAATTTTGAATAAAAAATGTTTTATTTCGATGATATAAGTTGGTACCATTGCTACAAAAATTTGTTGGAGGAGGGTACGCTGGTGGAGAGAGAAAAATGACTGATCTTCAAACAGGATCACCTGACGAGTTCATGTACGAGGAATTATACAAACAGAAACAACGGTAAGTTGACGTGCACTGCAGCGAAGCGATTAGCTGGTGCGTGCTGCAGGAAAGCAAAACTGGCTTTCCTGCCGCACACTGCAACTAATCACTTTGACTTCAAAGTCGATTAGAAAAAACAACTTTTTGAGTAAAAGTAAATAATTTTTTATACTGAATTGAGGGTTTTATATTGGAAAAATTCCATTTTGTTGCTTCACTTTACAAAAATCGATTTTTCTAGTTGCCATAGTTTAATTAAAAATGCACCGACTGCAAACGGTTTCTTTTTAAATTAAACACTAGGATGAAGGACCTTACAGGCACACTTGATCAACTCCACGTGTTGGTGCGCCTGATCGTACGAAAAATGGAAATACGAACCGAAGCGGATGATTGCGACGAAAATGTCTCCAAAGACCAGGCATCAAGTCGCAACAACAAGTGGAGTTCACCAGCCCTAAAGATGAAATTACGAACCATTAACGCCCTCATGCCTAGCCATGGCAAATAAAATAACCATGGCACTATTGAACTGTTTCCACTATATAAAGTAATAAACAAGTCGTAATAGTTTAGCTATCGACATGTTTGCAGAGATAAATGTCACAAAAAATTGATGTTGTGTCCACATGTTGATCGTCATGCATTAAAATTTGTGTTGTAAAGTCGTAAAATGTGGGAAATAAAGTATCCTCTGTATAGAGTAAAATGGGAAAATTTTTGTAAGTGAATTCTTGGAGGAATTTCGAGGAGTACGATTGGCTGAATCGATGATGCGCAAAAGAAGTGAAAGTTGTGCAACATCTCAAAGCTGCATGAGGATTAGGAAAGAGGTAAACAGTAGTGTAACGTGCTGAAGAACGCTATGAGTAGGCGAAATAGGTTTGTACATTTTCCACCGATTGATCGGTTCATGCACGAGCTTAGTTTTGCGGTCCCGCAAGAGGACGACGACATTGAAATGGTCGAATGCGCTTTAAAAGTAAGAATCAAATCATTTAACTAATTTTTTTAAATAAAATACATTGGGTGTTAATTTTTTAAAATTAATTTAGTTGATTAATAAAAGTGATACGGTGGAACTAGAGCAGCTTTTGATGGCAAATCCTTTACTGGGTCAATGTCGCGACCACATGGATCGCACACCAGTTCACCATGCCGCTTCCACAAACCGCGTAATTTCATTAGAAACGCTATATAATTACGCTTCTGGTAAGAATCATGTCAATTAGTTGCTTTTGCATGTAAATTAGTTGCTTTTGCATGTAAATTAATTGTTTTTGCATGTAAATTAGTTGCTTTTGCATGTAAATTAATTGTTTTTGCATGTAAATTAATTGTTTTTGCATGTAAATTAATTGTTTTTGCATGTAAATTAATTGTTTTTGCATATAAATTATTTTTTTTTGCATGTAAATTAATTGTTTTTGCATGTAAATTAATTGTTTTTGCATGTAAATTATTATTTTTTGCATGTAAATTAGTCGTTTTTGCATGTAAGTTAGTTGTTTTTAAGTGTAAATTTTGAATTTATTTGCGTAATTTATTATTTGTGAGTAAATTAGTTTGTTTTATTATAGATTTAAATACTAGAGATAAAGAGGGCGACACTCCACTGCATTTGGCTGTGAGAAAGAATTGTTTGGATGCTGTCAAATATCTTCTGAGAAATGGAGCTGACACGAGAATCAAGAATAATATTGGAAACACACCGTTACACATTGCAGTTGGACAAAATGATATACCCACCGTAAAGGTAAATAAACGATACAAATCTAAAAAACAGGCACTTAAGTGTCACTTTAAATCAATTTCATTGCTTAAATTAATTTCCAGCTTGGGTTTATTGAGTTTTTACACATAAAATGTCTATTTAAACAAAGATTGGATTTGAAAGCCATTTTGAAAATGCAGAGTTAATTAATTCAATTAAATTAACATTTCATTTGCACCTCATTGATGCAGATTGAATTAAAGTGTTTTAGAACTTTTGCTTTTTACTGCTAGTTATTTATTATTGTTTTGTTACGTAAGTGATTGATGAGGTCAATCGGTCGTGGCAGCTCAGACTAGCACGATACGTGTGAAAAAAATAGCTTGCGACATTTGCGCATCGATCTGTGTACTTCGGAAAGTAATTGAAGTAGGAAGTGCTGTTCGGCTACAGGCATCAATCTCCAGCTATCGACAACCAGGGAAATCTAACAAAATTATTACATTAAGTTCCTGAAAGTACCATTTCTTGTACGATGAAACAGCATGATAAATTCATTTAAAAAAATCTTGTTTTTTCCCATTTGCAACACGTGCTTATTATCTTACAGAAAAAAAATGAGCTTTTACTGTACGTCAAATAGATTTACGTAGTGGCCTTAAACTACTGTATTTTTAAAAATCTCTTCTTTCTCCTCAATGTTGATTTGTGTACAAAAAAAAATTATCGATCAAAATTTTTTTTATTTGACATCCATAATTTGTAATATTATGTGGCGGATTGCAAAATAACGCAGCATTTGCAATATTGTTGAATGTTGTAAAATATAACATTAGCATATGAGTGGTAGCAAAAGAGATAGGAGGAAAAGATGAGATGGGTTCTGCCTACGCAACTTGTGATTGGGCGGACTGTTACCATGTGGTGTGGGGACACCGGTGTGGCAAATAGATGCCTGTTCACTTCCCATAAAAATAAGATGCTAGAAACTAATATTAGTAAAGTGGCCTTTATTATATTGTGTTGTCTAGAGGTTAGTTTCTAGTCAGTGTCATTGCTAACCTGCGCCATGTTGCGGTAGCACAGCCCACGTAAACCAACGACCACGTGGTTAGTAAGAACCACATGGGCGCCGAAGTTTATCACATTCACTGCCTGTAGTCAACTAAACTTTATGACCACCTAAGTCATGTCTGTGTTACGTCCACGGAACCGCTCGCACGTCCGATAGACGTGATGGGACATGTGACCCATCACGTTGCCAGTCGAGTAAAAACTGTTGTTTCTTCCTCTTGGGGTTCCTTTTATAAGCAGACCCCGTAAACTTTACTTTTGGTTTTGCCTTGTCCTCAGTGGTCAGGAGACCATTTCCGATTGGCAACTCCTCCTGGTGGACGTTGCCTCAAGGCGGGCCACCGTTTCTGCCAGTGTCCGCAACGCGATCACAAACTGTCAACTCACCCATTACCAGGGCTGGACTGGCCCGGAGGATCTTGCTGGCCAGTCGAAATGGTGGGATAATAATCCCAGTACAGCCCTGCCCATTACCACATGCAGCGCAACCTCAAGAGAAATGTAAAAGTTTAGAATCTTGGTTACATAATACACAGTTTGTGCCATGTACTTTTCTCTTAAAATTATAGTCAATTTTGCGTTATAAATATTGTAACATAAAAATATAAAAGTTCAGTTTGCGCTTGCGCTTTCACGTTACAGTTATAAAAGTCAACTTACCTTACTGTTTCTTATATTAAATATAGATACAATTTTTGTTTTAACTAATTCAAAAGAATGTCACAACTTTATTATTGTGAATTGAAATGATTTCCAAAAGAAAACAATAAGATAAACAGTAACAGTGCTCCTCTCGCGAATGAAGTGGAGAATTTAAAATGGCGGCGAACGAGGTCATTGCAAATCGCAATTTTTGGTCAGTGACGTCACAGTGACGTAAATAGTGGAAAATTACCGGCAAAAGAGATGCAAGAAACACAACTTCTCAGTTGGCAATCAAAGTGTTTAATGCACAATACAATGTATAAATTGCAATATAGAAACTTCTTAATAATAAGAGCATGCACACAACACCTAACAATACATGCTAAAAGGCTTAACACGAGAACAGATGAAGTTTCATAATAATCTTGATCGAAAATTCTCTACTAATTTTTTTTGACAGTTGCTGCTCGAAAATGGTTGCTATTTAGATGTAACTTTGTGTGGCGAAAACGGGCGCACATGTCTCCACATCGCTGCCATCCACAATCATCACGAGTGTGCCAAACTATTGGTAAATCAATAAATTGCACTGCAATTAAAATCAAAATGCAATAAAGCAACAGACATAAATTTTTTTTTAAATCTTCAACTGTATGCAATAATATTTTCCATAATTCTAGTTACAGGTGACAAAAAAATACAATTTTGACCAGCCATGTGACAATGGCTACACGCCGCTGCACGAGGCCGCTAGAGGAGCTGCGGTCGAGACCTTGAAGTTGATGATTAATTGGGGTGGGTAACAAATTGTTGTGTAATCTTTTCTAATCATTGCAACGATTTCAGCTTCACTGACTATAATTGATGAAAAATATACTTCTCGTTGAGTGCACCGTAAACACTAAAAAGCAGTGAGCCGGATAAAGGGAAAAAATTATTAATCTTGACCAGTCATGTCATCATTACGTCTTTGGGGATTAAATTGACTAGCGATATCCTTTACTCATGAGTTTGATGTGAAAATCTGTTGATCGAAGCTTTATTACACATTTATGTTTCGTGCTGGCAACAGGTGAGACGATGGGACATTCCAGGAACGAAATGATGGCCTATATTGACAGGGAAGGCAATATTTGCTTGCATTCGGCCATCCATGGAGGCAATCTTAAAGTAAGTTATTTTATTACATTTGTCAAAATCTGTGTAAATTAAGCGGTTTTGTCAATTTGGAATTGGTGACTGAGTATTTGTTTTTGTAACACAAAGCTACGCGGTAAGTTGCTTCTGTGCTCGTATGTGTTTTGTGCAAAATAATTTCTGCAGAAATATGAATCATTTGCAGGACACTGTAGAAACAATAGTCAGCAAAATATTGTTAAAGAATATTTAGGTGCAGATGATTTCTGAAAACTATGCAGATATCTATCTGCACAAGCAGTAACATCCAGCAGTAATTTGCAAAAGTTGCAACACGCTGCAGATATCTATCTGCAGAAGCAGTAACATCCTGCAGTAATTTGCAAAAGTTGCAATACGCTGCAGAATTCTGCACAAGCCATCTGATAAAAATTTGCAACAAAGCATAAAAATTTGCAACAATGCATAAAAGTATACAACAATGCATAAAAATACACAACAATGCAGAAAAATATACAACTATGCAGAAAAATATACAACAATGCCTAAAAATATACAACAATGCCTAAAAATATACAACAATGCAGAAAAATATACAACAATGCAGAAAACGTTTTCAACAATGCAGAAAAATATACAACAATGCACAAAAACTTACAACGTTGCATAAAAATCTCATAACAATGCACAAAAACATACAACAATGCACTAATACACTAATAAATGCATGTAAATAGTGCAAAAAAGATACAACAAATCAATATTTAAGTGTTTGTTTTGTTGTATTGCCTTTTTCATTGAATTATTGCTTCTTTTCAGTGCGTGCTTTTATGTTTGGAAAGCGGAGCACGGATGATTGCTCAGCAATCAGATTTATCAACTGCTCTTCACCTTGCTTGTTCCATGGGTCAATTGGACATCATTTCTTTGATGTTTACCATGCAACCCGAAGACAAAGAGCGATGCTTAACCATGTGCGACGCCCAGAAAATGATGCCCTTGCACTATGCGGCTATGTTTGACCACACCCGCGTAGTCAAATTCCTAATTAAAGAGGTATAACAAACTTCCGTTTTTTATTGCATTATTATTGTGATGTATTAACACCACTAGAAAAGCCATCTTTACTGTATTATTAATCCATATGTCAGGGCGCTAATGTGAATGCAGTAGACAGCGAGCAAAGATCAGCAATGCTCCTAGCTGCCTCAAGAAGTGCTTGGAACACTGTTTACTTATTCCTGAACGCCGGTGCTGATGTCAACATCTGCGACTCATCAGGCCGCAACATCCTGCACTACGTAGTAATGAACGGCGGCAGTCTGGAAGCATTTTCGTCAAAATTTGCGCAGGTAAGCCTGTGCGAGCCGAGTTAAAACCTCAAAAACAGTTTATAAAATTAATTCCAGAGTTGCTTGTACCAATTGCTTAATGAAAAGGATGCTCTAGGTTGTACGCCCTTACATTACGCATCCAGAGGCGGGAAATTACGAAGCACAGAGTCGTTGCTTCGCATGGGAGCAATTGTTAATCCGAAAAATAACCTTAATGAGTCGCCGCTGCATTTTGCAGCAAAGTTA
The DNA here is from genome assembly GCA_034683725.1 of Strigamia crassipes. Classification (NCBI taxonomy): domain Eukaryota; kingdom Metazoa; phylum Arthropoda; class Chilopoda; order Geophilomorpha; family Linotaeniidae; genus Strigamia; species Strigamia crassipes. The sequence goes on along the minus strand of JAQFXT010000807.1, from coordinate 1,094 downwards.
AGATCATTTTGGTTTATTCGTTGTTTGTTTCACTAAAAGAAACGATCAGTAGATAATTACTTTTGTGACAAATTTTTTTGGACTGTTTTAAGGTATGGAAGATATAATACGGTAAATGAATTAATTAATGGTACAATGGGACCATCGATTATCAACGAAGTTGATAGCAAAGGCAGAACGTCGCTACACATCGCAGCGGAGAATGGGCACAAAAAAGTGGTCAGACTGTTGCTGTCCAAAGGAGCCTTATTACAAAAGTTAGTTTTTACATATTCCACAGTTTGATTGAGTTTGATAGCGTTTCGAGATACCAATGGTCCCCAAAGGCTTGGCCGGGGTATGGATTTATATATAGAAAGAGCCTTGTGCTTGCACCGATGGTTAAGGGAAATGCACAAGTGCTTGGTGTGACGTCAATGTCTGGGATCAGACGAAGTCAGCCAGATTAATAATAATGCTTGCTTAATGTGTGTTTAAATTGGAAATGGTTATTAATAGTTGTGCATGTTGGCAAAGGAGAGATGGAGTAATAATGTGAAGATACTGCAGATTTATTGGTGATTTGGTTTGCTCATCATAATTACCAGAAGTAATGAACATTGCATGTTGCACTTTGAATTAAGTAAATGAAAACGTAGGATTTGAAGCAATAGACAAATCCTGAAGGTATGGAAAACTGCAAATTCAACAAATCTGGAAAATCAACCGCAAATTTAGAAAAATCTGGTAGATAAACTGCAAATTCAACATATTGGTATCTGGTAGATCAACTGCAAATTTAGCAAATCAGGTAGATCAACTGCACATTCAGCAAATCTGGTAAATCAAATGCAAATTCAGCAATTCATTTACATGTCCTGGTGTTTCCAAAACTAAGGTACAACTGCAAATACAGTAAATCTGGTACCTCAACTGCAAATACAACAAATCTGGGAAATAAACTGCAAAATCAGAAAATCAACTGCAAAATCAGAAAATCAACTGCAAAATCAAAAAATCAACTGCAAAATCAGAAACTCAACTGCAAAATCAAAAAATCAACTGCAAAATCAGAATATCAACTGCAAAATCAGAAAATCAACTGCAAAATCAGA
>JAQFXT010000806.1:0-25186 GCA_034683725.1 Strigamia crassipes | reverse complement strand
GCCGCCCCCAAGGGGGGGTGGGGGCGCCAACAGGACAAAAATCACACGGGCGCACAACACCCTAGGAACGGGCCTGAACAACAAAATATATTCACATTCACTAAATGATTACAACTTAGCATCATACGCTACAAAGGAATCTCCACATTCCCAAAAGCAAAAACAGAGCGTCTTGATCTAGTATCAATCTAGACAATAATCGTGCAGACATCACACACCCATTTAACAATCGAAAAACAAATACGCAATCGAATCTCTCCAAAAAAGCAGCCACAGTTTGCAAATTCAAAGCCTCCAGACTAAGTGGGGTAATACCATAGTTTAAAAGAGGTGGTGTCACGAGAAGGGCCGTCACCAAAAACAAAGCACTGGCCATTGACGGATTGACCTCTCCACCGTCATTTCATCATTGATTCAAATAAACAATAGAAAAGTAGTTCAAAAATGCACCTATTCACCACACGAGGATGCTGATTGAAAATAGCAGCTTTGGTGGGTATTTTTAGAACCAGTCTTGACCGGTTGATCCAGTCCGGGCAAAATTTTGGACCAAGTTTTGGTTTCAGTTTCTGCTCCGGTTTCAACCACTGGATATTTTAGTGAGTTTTAAATAGTCATTTTTAAATTAAGTTTTTTCTTGTCAGTTGAGAATGATCACAGAATCAGTTATGTATCTTTGAGTTTGTGATATGCCCAGGTAATGGGAGTTTGTTACAAGTCTTTTGAATATACTAGACAATTTCCACATTTTGTTACTGTTTACTGCGATAACTGTTGGCGTTATTTGTAATACTTAATACTGCAAAACAATAAACGTGCTTTTTGATTATGTTTATTCATCAAAAAATGCATTGTTTGGGAAATGCTTTTATAATCATGCGTGTTATGATGGTGTTTCATCCCAAAGCACTAAAACCTACCGTTTTATGACAAAGGTAATGTAGCCACGGTAGCTCCCAATGTAAACAAGCTTTGTTTTTGGAGTATTAGTAGATTTATTTACTACCACTAGAGTGCGCTTGGTTATTGTGGAAATCATTAGTAATATACGAGAGCGCCGAGTAATTGTCAAATAATTAGGTCTACTCGAATCGTTTTGTCTGATAAGATCATGAGTGCCTGTGGGGCACGAGTGATCTTATCTGACAAAAAGATGAGTGCTGACCTAAATGTGACAATTACTCAAGCACGAGGTGTATTTTATGAGAGAATTTACCGATAGAAAATTGGAGAAACGACCGTAAAGAGTTCGAATGGGATAAAAATGTCATTTGTATTTTGGTTGTGAAAACTCACAGCAGATGGCGCAAAAAACAAGCGTGCATGATCAAAATGGTGAATGCAGCCACCTACAGCCACCAATCCGATGGCGAACGGGGTTTGTTACGTGCTTCGGGATTGGTCGGACGAACGATGACCGTTTTGTTACGCCATTTTCATTGGTCGTCAAAGCACTAGGGAATATTATCGAAGCTAGCGGTAAATTCTCTACAGAGTAATGATTTATCGCAAAATAAAATTCAAAGCATAGAACAGTTTAATTGCTAATATGTGACTAGGTGAGCAACGCCATCTAGTGATAGATATTACAGGAAAAACAGTAAATAATCCAGGAGATTTTCATAATCAGTATCAACATGGCAAATTTGGTTTATATAACTGATTTTGCACAAACTAAATTTGGTGTGACTTACAAAATTGTTTACGAAAGAATCGACAGCAAATTACATCCGTGCATTAGGTTATTAAATCCCACGCGTTGCTATTTTAAGGGGCCTAAACTGAAGAAATTGAGTTATAAATTACTCTTAATGGTTGTAAAAAGGAAGTTTACTTCAATCTAGAACTTCATTACCACACACAAGATTGAACAAAATCCCATTAACTGCTGCCTTGTGCCACACAATGCAATGATCTAATATAAATAAATGAATCGGAACGATCATTCCAGTTATGCAACATTTTTTCACCTTTTATAATTTAAATTGGATGCAGTCATTGAGAAATGTAGTCAATTGAGCGACTAAATGCTTTACCAGTGCTGCTCTGCTCCATTGTGACAATGAAGACAGGTTAATTAAGTTTTCTCAATCTTGCTTGCAATAGTTTGTGAAACGAAAATGTCACTGTTTTAAGCAATTATGTGCTGAAAGGAAGAGGATATTAAGCTTTCAACCAGTGTGAAATCTACTTAAGAAATTGCCTGGTAAAAGCTTTTGAAGTTTGTATACTTACTCAAGAGCTTAGTGGGGTTGATATGTGAAATAAATTGGACTTCACCTGAATCAGTATTCATGGTGTGTGATGTCTTCGGTGTTTGAGTGGAAAAGAATTTTTAAAAAGCTTTACTTTGTGCGTGTAATTTTAGTATAATGTAATATTTTTTTTGTGGGTCTCCATTGTGTAGTTTCTGGCATTTATCATCATAGCAGGGTGGTGATATGGAAGCAATCTAAAACACTTTTTGTGACTTTTTTATATATGCAGCAAGAACAACTCACAGGATATTTGGAGTGTTTTTTTAGTTAATAACAGCCACAGATCATAATCAATTTTTTAATAAAACTCGTATTTCTAATGCGGATAACTTCCAATTAAAGTACGTTGTGTTTTCCTCTGAAGGAGTTCTGATTTAAAGTCTGTTTCACAAAACTTATGACAAACTCCCATTGGCTATACATGCACAATTGAAAAGTAGTGCAAAAAATGTACTTATTTGCTACAAGAAGACGCTGATCGACAATAGCACCGGTAGTGACTATTTTTAGAAGCAACCTTGACCGGTTAGCCCAGTTGGGGTTCAGTTTTGGACTCACTTTTGGTTCCAGTTTCTAATTCTTTTTCTGGCTACTTTAAATATGTTCAATTTTAAACTTTTTTAAGTTTTTTTTTTTATTGGATTATAATACAACTGAAATTATAATAGGTAGCTTGAAATCCCTTACTGTAATTGTGTTTAATGTTTGTATTTTAAAAGCTTACGCTGTCAATCCAATGAGTTTTAAATCACTAACAAGAAGTTATATTTTCTCTTTGTTGTCAGCCATGGTTGCATCCTTGGATAAAAATTGTGTTTGACAAGGCAACAGTGGCATATTACTGATAGTGCTAAAAGAGGAAGAGGAAGTGTGGATAAACAAGAGGATGGTTAGAATTAAATGCTGTTATGTGAGGTGGTCAAGAAAAAGTTAAAAATAAAAATGTTTAATATGCCTTGGTGGTATTATACAGTTTTTATTAAAATATCAACATCCAGACACATGTGTTGAATTTTTATACTTTAAAATGTTTTTTAATATGTTTTTATGGAATTTTTTACCCATCTGTATGAAAATTAAATTCAGCCAGTCCTCTTTAAAGGCTAGGTTTTGTTAATATTACCATAGTGAGATTTTTAATAAAATTAAGTGAATGAAATCTTGAAAGAATTTCAAAATGTGATGATCTCTGTTAAGTGTTGTGAATTTTTAGATGAAGTTTCAATTTGACAACAACAATAAAAAACAGTTCAAAACATGAAATATTGATAGAGGTTTAAAAATACATTGCAAGGTGGAGCAATTTATTGTGAAATGTGTAGCAATTTATTGTGAAATGTGTAGTAGCTCTCAGAAATGCATTTTGTAATACATTTTTTTAAAATTTTCTCGGATCCAAATCAGAATCCTAAAAGGTTCCCGAATCTCCAGAATCTCGAATCTTTGAAAAACTTCATATACGATGTCTTGATACAACTTTACTTATGTAATACCTATGGGGATTAGTGAAGAATGCAGACCTTTTATCTGCATATGAATTACCAAAGTAATAACATTAATTATATTATATCTACACATTTTACATATATTTAACTATCATAATTATTTACAATATATCAAACACAGGAAAGTGCTCTAGGGTTACAACAAAGAATGTTAAATATTTAGTACTATTTTATAATAAAGGATTTGTTTTTTATTTTGTACTTGTATGAAATAATGTTTTGATTATGTTTGCTTTGATGATTTGTTTTATAAACTGTAATATGACATGCATTCCATAATACTAAAATATATTTTAAAACACTTTAGACTAAAAAATTACCAAAAGGAACAGTAGGTACTGTGCCGCAACCTACAATGTAGAACAGTCACTACTTTGTGTAGTTCAAAGTGACATCATTTCCGTCACTGATTCGATATTGGTTTTACCTCCCCAACGAAGTAAGATTTAGTTCTACATTAAAAGTTGGAAGCACCAATTAACATTAGCTCTGTGGAAGCTTCGATGCTGACTAATTACTGTAATTACAAAGTGGTTATTCTCAAAACTTTGTTCTGTGTTAATGGTTTGCTCAATTATTTATTTTAACCACTTTAAAACAAATAATCTATGTGCAGTTTGAGTAAAATTGCAACTGTAAAACTGAAGTAAGCTTAACATAGAAGGCGTGCAACAAAACCCACTGAGGAAGACCAGCAAAGGTCGAAAACGTTTTGGGTAACAAATATCAACATTTTACGCGTATTCTTTAAAATGTTAACAAAGTAGTCAAGTAAACAATCTTGAAGAAATTGGATGATGTCATTTGTCTACAATGACCCTAATTGATTTACGCTTTCATTTGGCACTTCGCGTCGCACTGAAGTTGGCTTCAAGTCAACTTTAAGTCAACTCATACGCTGGGAAGTGCCCAGGTAGACGCCATGTGGGTGGTGTGTTGAAGCTATTGTAGATGTGCAGTTGTGTTAAAAAATACTGGATGTCCACTATATGCTAGCAATGCAGAAGCATTATGGAAGTGAGACTCGTTTCAGCATTTAGAGATTATCTTACCGGTACTTCCCAAGCAGTAAGAATCAAGTGCATCAACAAATCTGGATCAAATTCAACAAGATGATACGCAAAAAAAACAAATTCAAAAGTTGATTTTTGAAGTATGAACTTGGAAGTGGAAACAAAATTCTGCAGAACAAGAATTCTCATCAATAACTGCTAAATTCTTCAGAAACAGAGATTACCCAGGGTCACCAGACAAAGTGGCAGGCCTTATAGGCAACCACCTTTTGTTTTGTTGTGACTGAAATCTTGGTTAGCCAAGAGAGGAATGACCGGCTTTTTTGAGAGTCTCACTTCACATCATAGCATAGCTAGTTAGGGCGTAGACAGCGGCCCGCTTCGGGCCTTACTTTTTGATTTTGCTAACAGAAAAGCATAAAAAGAACATTTTGGAATGTTGGAATTAAAGTTTTACTTCAAAAATAAACATTAGGTGCGTTCAAATTGGTTAAGCAAAAACATAAAGTTTGTTTAAATGAGAGAAGTGGCAACTTAGGGATTGCTCCGGACGGCAAAAGCTCTAGCGGTGCCAATGCCGATTAAAAATTTTTTTTCTTCAAAAGTTCTACATGATTTAAATTTGTTCTATCTTATGAAATAGACAGAGGAGTATAAATTTCTAATTGGGAGAGTGAAGTAGAAGTTTTGAGGCTGTTCAATCGAATTTGGCGATTTAAAAATCTTCTTTGGTCGGTGTAATTTTCTTCTTTTGCTGATCCCAAGTGCTAGAAGGTATGTGGCACCACTCCAATTTGTTGAAACAATCCTTTCAATCGATTGGACCACATTTGGAGAAACATTTTTATGGATGAATTTTTGGTTGAATGTTTGCCGTGGTTATGTGTCAGTGAGAAGCAAGGACGGGTTTGTCCTGTCAGCAAGAAAAACACCCAGCAAAGGCAGAAGTGGCAGTGTGTCAGGAGAAATGTGGGAAGTGTTCACGAATGTGACAGTGCGACTTATAAGAGGATTGTGACTGAAATTGGGTGATTAATTTTATATTGGACCTATCGAAAGAAGATTAGGCCTGATCGAATTGCTCATTCGTAACGCTTCATTTCGTGACATATTTTGAAGGATTACAAAAGTTTATGATTATGGATGCTGTACATGGAAATTGGAATCGATAAAATAGACCTATCTGCATCCATAAAGATTCAAGTTGAGGTTTGTAAGGGTTTCTCAAAAATTTAGTAAAAGTTTTTTGAAATTTATTTTTTTTTAATGGGCAAAGTAATAATTTGTTAAATTTTTTTACTTTACAATTTTTGCCAAAATCATTCAGAGAAATTTTCCCATTAACGCAACAAATGCATGATCTTTAGATATAAAAACGTAATAAGTAGCAGTGTTGTGCAAAATACTTTACTAAAGTATTTTGAAAATACCAATTAAAATACCCAGTAAAAGGTATTTTGAAAATACCAATTAAAATACCCAGTAAAAGGTATTTTGAAAATACCAATTAAAATACCCAGTAAAAGGTATTTTGAAAACAACAAAAAAGATATTTTAAAATACTTTTTTAAAATACTTTTTCAAAATACTTTTTCAAATAAGTAGAAATTTGAGAAAAAAAATTTGGTGGTTTTTTTTTCAGTTTTTGAAGATACAAAACAGCAAAAGTTAGAAATAAAAATGAAACTAAAAGTGTTATTACAAACTTAAGGAGTACAATTAAAATTAAAAGTAAATTTAAAAATATTTAGATTGCAGTAAAATTTGTAATATTATTGGCATGTTGGAAAAGAAGATTTTCAAAAAGTATTCAGTAAAGACATTTCTTTTTGCTGTTCCCAACATTCCTCCAGTGCTGAATAATTGTTCAATGACAGCTAAAGTTGCAAAAACAAACATTATATTTTTTGTATTATAGGATTGGATTTATTCTACCGGTATCAAAATTCGCTACATTAAAATTTTTAACATGGCTAACCAACCAAGTCATCAAAAAAATTCGTTATGACAAAAATTTGTTATATCGCGGTTCATTATACTGACTTATATTGCAGCACTTAATCTAAATTAGCAACTTTTCTCTTTGTGTATAATACCATTTTATAAAAATATTTGTGTAAAATTACATTGTTCACCCAGTAGAGAATCGTAAGTTTGAAATTGAATCCAAAACTACTATTGCTACTCAAATGTTCTTATCAAAGAATGTATAGATGGATGGGAAGTGTGCCAGCCAACTTGAATTACTCTTGATAGCCCCAAGCCCCAACAGATGGCTCCACAAGTTATTCAATTGTAAATAACTGTGTGTTTGAAAGGTGAGCTTAAAAGTGACCAAACATGACCAAAAAATAATTAAATTTTTTTGTAAGGGTTTTTATAACGTTAACTTTGAAACACATCTGGTTAACAGTTATTATTCCTATAACATTACACAGTTTGCGCCATGTACTTTTCCCTTATAAAAAGTCCTGATATAGTTATAAAGTTAGTGGAAAAGTCATAACTGAAAATAGCGCAGCCAGTCCGGTAGTTTTCCACTAATGACGTCATCAGTCAAAAATTGCAAATGGCGATTGTTTGTGTTTGGCAGTCACATGATCAGTCACATGGTATAAATATAATGTAACAAAACTTTTATAACATAAGGGAAAAGTGTATCGCGCAAAGTATATTTTCCAAATTTTCGTTACATTAAATATAGTGTAAAAATTGCTTTAACTATAAGGAAAAAGTACATGACGCAAAGTCTGTTATTTTAGTTTTGTTTTTTTATTTTTTATTGGAGACTGATGAAGAACAGCTTTGTTGTGGCATTGGACACCCACAAGCGTTGGCTTCTGTGCGTAGCCCCAGAATTAGATTGAAAGCGAGAAAATAGGGCGTTCAAACAAAAGTTGGTGAACCAAGATGTTGGTTTGAATAGAGTTGAAAAACTCTCTCGTCTTTCTATTTATTCACCTTTGACAAGGCACCACACATTTACGCTGCTTGCTTTTTTATATACTATCAATATTATCTTAATTGATTCTATGACACTCATTCGAATCATATGGAATTAAATTGTAGTCACTTGTAACTTATTACTTTTCCAAGTGTCAAGTTGTTGGTATTTATTCTGACACAAATTAAATTTGCCACTAAAAGCTCCTCTAGTGCAAAAGTAGATTTTGGCGATTTTATTGCGATTTGTGAGTTTTACTTTTCTAGAAAGTTTGCTCGAGTTGTGAAGAAAAGTGGGAAATGGCAGGGAATTGAGTAGTGGGGTTTAAATCACTGGAATTGTAGGTATTCGAGTGTCCCCTGGTAGTAGAATGGGAAGTAAAGGTCCAATCAGCTGGATTGAAAAACTTCACATCGACGCTAGACCCCAACAGAGAAATCAATATTGATTTTAACACAGACCGTTTACCCTATTCCTCCTTTTCTAACTGCTATATATATATATATATATATATATATATATATATATATATACTAAATTTCAAGACAAGAAAAGAATTATCAACTTTCTCAGCACTTTTCACCACTATAAAGAAACTTTGAGACATTGCAGAGAAAACTGCATCAAACACTTGTGGTTTGACAAATTATGTTGACTCTTTAAAACTGAGCTTTACAACTTGAGTAACTAACGAAGAATTATGTTTTCAGCCTGCTGGATTAATCAAATTGTTATATTGCACGTGAAAAATTGAACAAAGTATTAAAGTGATAAATAATTGTGCTGAGGTGTTGATTTTGTTCATGAATGAATGGATATCTCAATATCTAGGGTAGAAAATGCTTTTGCTTATTGGACAAATCTGCAATCAAATATTATGTGAGAATATTGGAGAATAGCTATTGGGAGAGCTGGAATGAGGGATCGATTGTGGACGTGCAAAAGCAGCCTCACACAATCGTGCTCCAATCCTGTTATCACCTATCTGATAAAGGAAAAATGCCTGTCTTTGAAAAGCTCAGGCATTGACCATCTGCTGCTGGTCTGTGGGGGTTTGTTTTGAGTTTAGGTAGTGACATACTTGACAGTTTTCATGTGCAAAGAGATGTGTAAAAAAAAGGCAATGTTGAAATTTGAAATTACATGTTTTGGAAATCTCATACAGGATTTCTTTCTTTTTTTCTTTTGTGACAATTTAAAAAATAAATGTTGTATCTGTTGAACAAAGTGCTTTTTTATGTTAGAGAAATAAAAGCAGAACTCGCATGTTAATTGGAATTTTAAGGTAAGGTTTTTATTCAGGTTTGCCAGGTGGCGCTGTCGGAGCAGCGTCATCAAATATATATAAACACTAGGAATTGTGATATTGGAATGGACACTCCAAGTACCCCCTTATTGTGAGTACAGGGTCACAATCGAATAAGCACTCGGAACACTCAGGAGATGCGGAAAGAAATGATAAGGGAACAAATCGATCAAGGGATGACTAAACATAAGGGCACGAAAAGTATGACGTAAAAACATTTTAAAGCGATAATGAAAGGAAACAAAAAAACACAACACAAAACACACACAAAAAACAATCAGTTCTCAAACCCGTAGTAATGCGGTGGACGTCTGTCCCAAACTGGACGTTGGCCAGCTGCGGATGCGGAGCTGCTTCTGAGGGACCTGGTGATGTTTGCGGCAAAGTCGGGACTGCTGCTACTGTTGGTACTGCTGGTACTGCTGGTGGTGGTGCTGCTGCTGGTACGGCTGCTTGTTGTGGAGCCGGAGCTTGAGGTCGAACAGAAGGTTGTAGGCGCAGTTGGAGCTGTTGGGACGGGAAATTTGAATGTTGGTTTTTCCCCTATTTGGCGTGGCAGGCCGGAATTCGTCCTTAGCCGCATCTGGTTGGTATGGCGCAACCAAATCACTCCATTGCACACCTCAACATCGCACGTCGTTATGGAGTTTTTGCATAAAATCACAGTCGGGACCCATTGCGACTCGCTATGGTAATTACGGATGTAGACCGTTAGAGTGATTTCTACTGGTGAGACATCCGGCAGGAGCCGTGGGTTGAGCGGGTAGAGTCAAGTTCTGAACTGTCAACCTAAAAAATTTTCGCAGGTTACTTCTTCGTGGTGATGTGGGGTGTGGAGCAGTAAGAGTGCAGGAATCTTTGTTACTGCCTGTGCTAGGGTGAACTTTAACGTTAGGAACTTGTCCACCTGTTGCTTAAACGTCTTCACGAATCCTCTGTCGTTCTATTTGTAGCCGAGTGATAGCGAGGAGAAAACGCTTGGCGGATGTCGCTGTTCTTGAGGAACCGTCTGAACTCCGTGGCTGTAAATTGCGGACTGTTGTCCGAATGCACATGAATCTACAATCCATGCTGTGCAAACTACTCCCTCATCATCTTAATTGTTGCAGGTGCTGTTGTTGTACCTATGGCGTGCGTCTCGCACCACTTTGATTTGGCATCCACTGCAACCAGGAATGGTTTGTCGTGGAACAGTCCGGCGAAGTCGATGTGGACACGTCCTCACTTCATTCAGAATTGGCCATCTGATTGTTGATTAGCACAGCGGTGCAGGCAATGTATGTTGGCATGTTTCGCATGTGCGGATTGTCTGCTCAACGTTTTTATGGGGGTGCATACTGGATGCGACATGAATAAACGCGGATTTGCATTCGCGTCTGGTCATACTGTGCACGTGTGCCACATATGACCAAACGCGACATTTTAAATGTTGCAATGTGTTGGCATGACTAGGCGCGATTTTTTTACAATTGCGCCTATCATATTGCGCCTAGTATAACGTCCCGTTTTTATCTATGGCCTTAGTGACTACCTTAGTGTAACCACTTTATTTTGGATGATGAGCATGCGTTGAATCGGCTCAGACAGCAGACCGGACACGAATCTGCCACAGAAGTGGATTGGCAATCCATCTCTATAGTCGCAGTACTGCGTCAACTTTGAAAGTGCTAGGGCGTATTTCACGACTGCCTCGTTTGGCAACTGGACACGCTGCTGAAATTTCACTCTTTTTGCCAAAAGGAGAGGTTTTGGGTTAATATAAAAAGTTAACAAACTCGTTAATTTTTCAAATGTCTCGTCGATCGGTTGCTTGGGCAATGCCAAGTCTGCAAGGCGCTCGTACGTCTCGCCATCGACACTTGAAATTAGGACCGCGATCTTGTTGTTGTTGTTGTTGATATTTGAGCAAATGAAGAAGCATTTCATGCGATCTACATAATGTGCCCAATTGTGCGCCGGATTAAACTCCTGGAAGAGTCCGGGTGGAGCGGCCATAGTAGCTGATGAAAAAGTTGAGTCGCGTCGAGTTGAGAAATTCTGGGCCTAACACACGGTCCACGTGGTCAAAAAGTGCCAAAAAACACACAAAAAAACCCGAAAAGTTAGTCAGTATTGATAGTAGGTTTGATATTACCCATGCCTAGTCGCCAATTTGTTGTATCTGTTGAACAAAGTGTCTTTTTATGTTGGAGAAATAAAAGCAGAAGTCACATGTTAATTGGAATTTTAAGACAAGGTTTTTATTTAGGTTTGCCAGGTGGCGCTGTCGGAGCAGAGTCAACAAATATACATAAACACTAGAAATTATGATATTGGAGTGGACACTCCAGTAAAAATATATATAAAGAAATGTATAAATGTTTTTTGTGTATATTTTTATTTTTTTAGTAAAATATTTGTATCCGAAAACACGAGTCGTGCAGAAAAGCCAATCAAGCTTGCTCTACGAAGACAGACAAACCACAAAAATTTGTTTTTAATAAGGAAGTAATTAAAGGAAACTGGAGTGAAGTGGTTTGTACCTCAGATCATAACTAAAAATTGCTGTAGAATATCTCAAACCCCCAAATATTCCACCAATTGGTTTGACTTGGATTCGCTGTTGAAAAATATTGAAACAATTAAGTGCGTCATAAACCGAAAAAGTATGGGAACCACTGACATATAGCATTTTGCAGAATTCAAGTACCATACATTAAATAAAACATTTCATAATACATTTTATAAAATGTATTTTGACAATTCAATTTGAAAATTAGCGTACAGATAATGTTAGCGCAATTAAAACACGGGAGGCAAAATTTATCTCGACATGTTTCGACTCATTTTATTCTTCTTCTACAACAATCATTACCAAACAATGCACTTGCAATAACCATACGTTGATACCAATATCCACGTCACAACAGATAACCTAACCTAAATTTGGGGACGCGTAATAAGCGCGAAAAGAATAAGCGCGAATGCTGTTCGCGCTTAATCCTTGATTGCCGAGTGTAACAAACTTGAATAAGCGCGAAAACCGAATTTCGCACTTTGCGTAGCCAGACTAAGCGCGAAAACCGAAATTCGTATTTTGCGCGTCCGGATTAAGCGCGAAAACCAAATTTTGCGCTTCGGAATAAGCGCGAATGTGTGCCCAATACATTAGAAAAAAACTAACAAGGTGAGGTCGAGGGGGTCAAGAGGGGGCGCAGCCCCACCTTGTTAGGCATTGTTAGGATTAAGCACGAAAGCGAAATGATGAAGCTGACACATCAAGAATAAGCGCGAAAATGGAATTTTGTGCTTAACACAGTAGGAATAAACGCGAAAAGCACGTTTTCGCGCTTAATCCATTTGCGCTTGGTCCTACGCCCCCTAAATTTAACCTAACCTAACCTAACTTCTGCTAAGTACCGGAAATAGTCATGAAATTTCTTTTACCAATTCTAGCTTTACCTCATCGATGCAATTTCTTTTACCCTTGGCTTTAGTCTATACGGTAAAGCAACATTATTCATTGCCCTTAAAAAACACGGTGGACAAATGTGAGAATACAAATGACCAAATTTGTATTCTCGGCGACAAAGCTCTAAATTTATCCCCACATACACGGACACTCGATGAAGTGTGTCAGTGAAATTTTTCAAGATATAAAAAAGAAATTTTTTTTTTGAAGAAACCCAGGCAGAATTCTGATGAAATCTCACCGCATGATAAGAGACACTGCGCACTTAGATATGTGTACACCTATAAACTTTGCTGTTATCGATGGATTTTCAGCAAAGGATCACGTTTATCTTTTGCTTCAGCAGAAAACCACGTAATTTACACCACAGTCGTTTATTACAAAACTTTTTGCTTTAAAACATTATTCTTACTGGATTAATTACTATTTACTTCTGTATCAGAGTAACCATATGTTCATACACCTTTTAACAGTGTTCTGGGAAAATGCCATTTCTAATTTTATGGCAGTTTCCAAAGCACCACTTGGCTTGTGAGTGCACAACTTAATTGCTGCACTGCTCTCTTTACTTGCTGGAGATTTTCAGAATTCATAATGATCATTTAAACATGACTCGTTGTTTGCTGACATGAGTTATGCAACTTAGGAAATTACTTAATGATTATTGCCATTTGATTTTATTGGCCTGTATCAGCTTGGGTTATTGAGTAATTGCAAATCGATTCACTCTTTAATGGGCGCGTTGACTGATCATTGCAAGAGGAAGGAGTGGGACTGATGTGTTCATTAAGAGTGAATTGAGTTCCTCATCTGAGAAAGTTAAAAGGATGGTTGAGGGATCTGCTGGGAGTTGAAGTTTGCTGCGACTATTAATCTCGTCTGAATTAAAATAAATGAATGTTACTAGTGCTGTAGTGCTAATAAAAGCTGAAGGTATAAAGGTAGGTTTACACTTGTGTTCACACTTGTGCCCTTGAAAAATTCATTTTTGACGCCTTTGGCAAATTTTCTTTTTGACGCCTTTGGCAAATTTATTTTTGACGCCCTTGGCAAATTTATTTATGACGCCCTTGAAAAATTCTTTTTTGGTGCCCTTGCCAAATTCATTTTTGACGCCTTTGGCAAATTCATTTATGACGCCTTTGGCAAATTCATTAATGACGCCTTTGAAAAATTCTTTTTTGGTGCCCTTGCCAAGTTCATTTTTGACGCTTTTGGCAAATTTATTTTTGACGCCTTTGGCAAATTCATTTATGACGCCCTTGAAAAATTCTTTTTTGGTGCCCTTGGCAAATTTATTTTTGACGCTTTTGGCAAATTTATTTTTGACGCCTTTGGCAAATTTATTTTTGACGCCTTTGGCAAATTTATTTTTGACGCCTTTGGCAAATTTATTTTTGACGCCCTTGACAAATTCATTTATGACGCTTTTAGCAATTTTTTTTGGTGCCCTTTTTTAAAAAGAAAATAAATATTTGGATGGCTCTTGCGACTGAAAACAAATGGCTGCCGTTTTTTAAGTCAGAAAGGGACATGCAGTTTAAATATGCTGTTTAGAATATTGTTTAGTCTAAATTACTTTATGAATGCGCCTATTAATTATGCGATAACAGAAGTCTAAGTAAAAAGAGGGAGTAAATTAATCGGCTGGAGCATCACAGACTAACATGTGTTGATTTTCCGGTTCTTTTTGTTTCTTTATTGATCATATTTTACATCTATCACAGCTGGTGTTGCTTTAATTAACTTTTTAACTTGCTTCACGTTAATTTAATTACTAAGGAATGCAAATTATTGTACAAATTGCAAAAACCTAAAGCAATAGTTAGAACTACAGTAACATTCTTAATGTTGCACAGAATATTAAGTATTTAATGTTTTTTTGGTTCCTGTTTCTTCTTTTTTTATAATTTCTGATCTATATACATTCGTAAATCGATATATTTTCGTACCAAATGTTGGTGTAAATAAAGGTTTGGAGATTTAAGAATCCATTTAAAATTGCAAGTTTTACACACCATTAAAGGCCATAATGGGCATTTTTAGTTGTTGCTGTCTTTGGTACATTTAATTCAAGAGTGTGCTTTGACCATTAACCAAGGTTGTAAGATTAAACTGATTGAAGTATAAGAGTTTCCACATGTGGCCTTTCGTGAGATAAAAAAAGTATGATATTTTTTATAGTAAACAAACTATATTTGCTGTTTCTGGCTTTTACTTTTTATTTGCTCTCCAGTTAACATCTTTTCTTGCTATAAACTTCAAACTTTAAGAAGTTAAAAGTCTTCAAAACAACATTTAAAATTTAAATAACACCAGAATTTATTTCTTTGTGAATAAATGTGCAAAGAATCATCACAACACTAGGAGTAAGGTTGCGATCGGATGTTCGGTGCATCATCCGTAGGGTGCTCAGATGTCCTGATTTTATCAGGATTGTACTGATTTTTAGAAGCTCATCCTGATTCTAAAAATGTTCTGATTTTGTCCTGAAATTCGGGTTCCCGTCCTGATTTGTCCTAAACTTTTTAAAAAATTTAAGATAATCAAGCTGAACGTTAAATAAAGTATGTTACTTACTTACTGTAAACAAGATAAATAAACACATGAGTGTGTTTTAGTTTATTTTTCAATTCAATCGCTTCATTTTCAGATACATAGTGTAGTGTTTGAATTTGATGTTTTATTGTAGTAATAAACGTTATTTTGAAAAGTGCCACTTTTTTACAAATGTCCTGATTTTGGACCAGAGGTATCTGAGCACCCTAATCATCCGATCCAAATCAGATCGGATTGCCGAAAAATTTGAAATCTGAGCCGAATTATCCGGCTATTATTTCAAAGACCACAAACATCAAAAACATGGAAAATTTGGTCATATCTTAACAAACGCAGTACCGGTTTGATGCTTGTTTATGGTTGTTTTTGGTGTCCATTCTGTTCATAGAATCGCTAAAAACAGCATAAACAGAAATGCTAAGAACGGCGTAAACAGAAACGCTAAGAACAGCGTAAACAGAAACGCTAAAAACGCCGTAAACAGAAACGCTAAGAACGGCGTAAACAGAAACGCTAAGAACGACTTTAACAGAAACGGTAAAAGTGCATTACCACTGAAGCGGGTATGTAAGTACCCACTTGCGGGTGAAATTTTTCGCTTTCAGTTACCCGCTTTAACATTTACATTGAAGCAGAAGCCTAAAAAGCTACATATTTCGAACCTAATTTTGCTACCCGCTTGGCCTAAATTTCACCAGATTTGGAGTCTACCCACTTCAAAAAATTGCGGGACGTCACACACGCCAGCCAATCAACAATCAACTGGTAGCCATGTGGTCACTACATTCTTGACCGCATGTTTCACTACATTTCTTCACATTTCTTCTGTTTTGCAATATTTTTAATTATTCATTTTAACAAAAATGACTTTTTGTTTTGTATGTTTTAATTTGCAATACCACCAGACTTACCTTAACTAAATTATTCATTCTTTCCCACTTCAGTGTAAATAGTTAAGCTTAAATGCAAAGCGAAAGCAGAAAATTTTACCTGCATACTGGTTTTTATTTGCCCCAGTGTAACGGCATAAACAGAAACTTTGAATGTGGCTAATATTTTAAAACTAGTACCATTTTCCATTATTTTTCTTCTTGTCTTCTATATCCATCACACCCTGATAGTTTCTTTCTATCCCATTTTTTTTTTTAAATTCCTAAACAGTGACTGGCAATACATTTATGGGCTGGCATCTATTTTGCATTATTCATTAAAATGTGGTGGGATATAGCTTTCTATTTTTATTTATTCATGATGTTGAAACACCAAGGATTTTCCCAGCACTTTTTTTCCACTTCAAAAAGTTTTTAACATTATGGTGATAAATCAATGGGATTTGGTACTTTAGACAGATGTACAAGAATTGAATGATTCCTGATTCATGGAGGAAAACATTTGTGATTTAATATAAACAAAGAGTAAATGAGGTTGAAAATGTTGAATTGGCATCTCCAATTGCTGCCTTGTTCAGCACCATCATTAAAACTAGGCCAAGAAATTAGATATTTGACGTTTTAATGTTTTCAAGAGTTGAATTGAATGGGAGGGAAAAAATCAATTGGTTGAGAAGAATAGACTTGTTTTATGGTGCAATCAGTGTGTTTGCAGTTTTAAGAATTTGCTCCGAGAAATATGGCCAAATTAATCCTTTCTAGTTGACAGCTTTATCGGTTATGGTATCAGGATTTCTTTTGACTATTCACAGTCAAAAATCATTAATTTTCTTATTACTCACCTCATTAAATTCGCTTCGACTACAGCAAAAAAAAGAAATTACTAAAAAAAAAAAATTTCTTTCAATTTAATCATAAATGGAATCCAAGTTGGCCTGTATAAACAATTGGTCACACCTGAGGGTTGGATTAAGGCTTCAAAAAGCCCTGAGTAGTTTCAACAGGGGGGGCTATGAATCAACAGAGGATTTATACGTTTTCACAGTTTTAGAAGGAGATGGCCCCATAGGGGCTGCGGGGTCTCACTTAATTCCAAAACAGAAATTTTTGCACCAAGAAAATTTAAAAAAAAAAAAAATTTTTTTTAACAGGGGTCGCGGACAGGAATGATAACAGAGTTGGAAGACAATTTTGGATAGCAGCAGGCACAAGATGATGCGGTGTGAGCAGACACAGAAAATGTGAGGGCTAGCAAAGAAGTCCATTTTGTCCCTGCACTTAGGGGGCCAAGAGCATTTGCCCCATCTGCTCCTTTTTAATCCGTTGCTAAATAGTGGCGGCCGCACACCAGGGTAGTTATGCTTCTGCTTGATCTGAGCGTGGTTGGCTTTGCTGCGTAGCATGAGAGCATTGCTACGAACGGCGAGCCATTGCTAATTAATTTAGATGTTAAACATTTCCCAAATCGGCACTTCAGATAATTTTTAAGGAAAAGAATGTTCAGTTTTACTTTCCAATTAGACATTTAAATTTGCTAATGGAGAAAAGGTGTAAGTACATCCGGATGATGTTTGATTTACGCATACCTCGGTGATTCTTTCTAATTTCAAAAACATTCAAAATGAAAGGTAGAACATTTAAGGGAATATAACGTCGAAGCAATTTTTTTTAGATGAAAAGGCAATTTCTTTTTATATTGACTCCGAACTTTTTACTTAAAAACTTTGGCGCATGCGTGTGGTAAGTCTGAGCAAGTAAATAAGCGCTCTATCTACAAGCCACTACTTAAAAGTGCACAATTTAAAGGTCGAGTGCACTGAATTGTGTTTTCGGCAATTGTATAACATCAACAAATAAATAATGTTATTTATGGCTTGTTTAATATAAGTACCTAAAATCAGGTTGTTGTTTTTTTTGCTTTTTTCATCTCGATTGCAACAAATTCACTGTTTTTTTCTATAATCCATGGGCATGGACCAAGCAGCAATAACGATTTCAAAAAATTGGCGGCTCAAAAGACCAAAAATGGTCCGAAAAGGCCGAAAAAGATTGCGACGCGTGGTTTGCGTAAGCCTAACGTTCCAATATGCGGTTCGAACGTTGATAATCTGTTTGCAGACACTGAAGACGATCCAGACAACCGTTATGATCATTACAGATCAAATCGGAGGAGAAGAAGAACAGATGTCGCAGAATTTTGTTCTGTCGATGAATTTATTGGACGAACTCGTCCCCAAAGCGGCTGTGCACGACAATGCGCATGCAATGATTTTGACTTGTATTCCGCCCAATCAGGGGGACTTGCGCGGTTTTCATGATGACCATTAGTCAGATCAACTTTCTGTCTCTCCTGATTAGAATTTTATCAATCCAAACCGAAGAAGAAAAGAACAAGTACCTGGAAATAATTCATCCACAAGGCGGCGCAAGATAAAGTGCATGCCCATGTTTTTCTACCCGAACAGGGGGATTTACGTGGTTCTCTTGCCGACCATTGGTTTACCAAGTTGTTTACATCTCTTCTTTTAGCAAATCAGGGGTAACTTTTCTTCTTGGTCTACCAGTTAATGCCCTTGTTTGCACTATGCACCGGGGCTATTGTAGCCACCATTTTTCAACCATGAACTTTCTAATCATTATCAAAATCTGAGTAATTATCAGCAATGCAAGCTGTTTTATCCAAGTTCACGATCTAATCAGCAAAATAAACGACCGAGGTCCAATTTTTGGACAATCCGTCAAATTTTAAAATCTAAATTAAAAAATTGTCATTAAAAAGAAATTACAATAAAAAATGAAAATGTAAATGTGCATTTCTTTATTTCTACGAGTTTGTTGTTACTAACTCACGTCACTTCACATTACAATTTCCTTGGAAATAAATACATTTTTATTTGGAGCGAGTGCGAATAAATAAGGAAATTACTTTTTTATTCGTTCTATGCATCTCATTCCATCGTGGCCAAAGGTGCAACCAACTTTAATCTTGTCACATTATAAAAACGACGAGGAACGAAAAAATGTTTTTTTCTTCACGGACAAGTTGTAATGGCGGAGCTATTACTAAGACAACAGGGGTACTAAGATTTTTATTAAAGTTTAATATTTTGCATAAGCAACCAAACAGTATTGTTTTTCACGCACAGAAAAACGATCGAATGATTTCTGAACAGAACTCGAGCTCGACCAGAGATTCATTAAAATTTCAAACAAAATTACAAAACTTGCAAGTTGAGAACGAGGTACATTTAGATGATGAGGAAATGACAAACTGGTTTTATCTTTTTCAATTTCTACCTAGATTAACAAATCCCAGTTAATTTAGATGGTTTTAAACCTTTCATCAGGTCGTTTAGCTTTATGTTTTAAAATTTGGAAGTCCATTACTTCAGACAACAGGATATTGCAAACCATTAAAGATTAAAGTTAGAGTTTACGTCATAACTCACTCAGACGTCCTTTTCTAATCTTAATTTTAAGAAAGACGCTTCCCGTCTTATTAACGAATCAGTTAGCAAATAATAGAAAAAAATGCAGCTAAAAACGAAGGTGTTTTCTAAAAACCTTGTCTATAGCAACATTTGATAAATTGATCTTTATCATGAAGACGATTGGTGCAAGTGCTGTAAAGATTCTTTTGAAATGATGGACTGTAAATAAATTTATTGAGTGGTTTTAGATTTAAAACAGGTCTAAAACCTCGTCCTTTTTCAGGAAATAAAAACAAAAAATAATTATTTGTCATCGTGTTGCTGTTGCAGGTGCGCTGACGAGCATCTTGTAATCGGCGCGATAATGTGCCAGCTCGATGCATGGCATCAGTTCCGATTTCATGTCGCGTATATTGGACAAGTCATAAATAACATCATTTATTTGTTACTCATACAATTAATATTTTCCTTTATATCTTAGCAAAATTTACAATTTTCAAAGGAAACAACAATTGCTGATCCAATTTTTATTGTTGACGGTGCAATGCATCATGGTCTCGCCTTTCCTGTCCTACGTCATCAGTTCTAATTTGCTCCCCATTTCAAATTTTCCTTTGTTCTTCAACATGTGTAATCCAAGATCCAGCTTAAACCTGAAATTGGGTCGAGGATCAGCTAAATTTGTGAACTGGGGACGTCATACTCCCATGATGCTTTGCATTTTAGGCAACTGGTATTTTAGGGTTTTGTAATTGTTATTTTAACGTCATAAATATAACAATCTACTTTTTTATTAACGAGTTTAGGGTTATTATATTGTTTTCTTTCAGAATTTAATGAAAATACACTCAGTGCACTTGACCTTTAATCATATCTGTCTAAAAATAATGCTTTTATAGTAATCCGATTTGGACGAGCGGTTTAGATCGAATTCGTTCGACCACAGTCATTTTGACATAAAAATTCAGAGTGCGCAAATTCCATTAAAAGTTTCGTCTGGTGGCAAGATGGTGGAGGTAGTAGTTTGTCCTGACTAAAAGTATAGGATGTAGTAGTGTGGAGTGAGAAGAGAACACAATCGGTCAGCATGGCTGGTGTTGAGATAACGCGTTTATTTAAATGTGGGGGTTTACCAAGTAAGCCAAGGGGGCATTACGAAAAGTTACGTCATGAATTATCATAAAAGGGGAATTTAGAAAAGGAGATTGGAGGTGGACACTTTCGCGTTCTGTCCAGGGTAACGTGACCAAAATGCAAACGGACCGAAATGTATAAAATTTGCTGATTTGCTAAGCGTGATTTGCAGATTTCCAGTATAATTTCAATAAAAGTTTGGTTGATTTGCTGCTGATTTGCTGAATTTGCAGCTGATTTAGTGGGTTTGCAGCTGATTTATTCGATTTTTAACTGATTTATTCGATTTTTAACTGATTTATTCGATTTTTAACTCATTTACTAGATTATCAACTAATCTACTAGATTATCAACTAATCTACTGGAGTTTCAGCTGATTTTCTGGATTTGCAGCTGATTTGCTGACTTTGCAGTTTATTTGATGAATTTGCAGTAGATATACTGGATTTGCAGCTGATTTGCAGACTTTGCAGCTGATTTGCAGACTTTGCAGCTAATTTACTAAATTTGCAGCTGATTTATTAGATTTATAACTGATTTACTAGATTTGCAGCTGATTGGCTGACTTTGCAATTAATTTAATGAATTTGCAGCTGATTTGATGAATTCGCAGCTGATTTGCTGACTTTGCAGTTTATTTGATGAATTTGCAGCTGATTTACTGAAGTTGCAACTGATTTACAGAATTTACAACTGATTTACTGGAGTTGCAACTGATTTACAGAATTTACAGCTGATTTCCTGGAATTGGAACTGATTTTTGGGCGTTGCAACCAATTTCTTTGGATTTGCAGTATTTTTACTGGATTCGTAGCTGATTTACTGGATTTGCAACTGAGTTATTATATTTGTTGATTGTTGATTTCTTGATTTGCTGATTTGTAGATCCGCAAATCACAAAAAGCGTTGGCTCTCTCGTAATTTCCTCTTGCCACTCAAGATAAAATCATTCTCCCACCCTTTTGATTTCCCCTAAAGATATTTACACAACCCTAATTGAGTTAAACATGGAAAAATCATTAAAAACAATTATGCAATCTACTTGGCATGTTAAATTACCACACTAAACTCCGAATTGTTTATTAATTTAAATAGTTTTAAAGTTTGCACACATGTCCATTCATTTCGAGTCTCATCGGGGACAGTGGACATTGGATGTGAAACCTCCACATGTCTATAAAGAGATTTAATTTCTTTAAAGCACACGAAAACGTTAACTAAGTGTGGAATCCCAAGGAGTTAAGTAAACAGACTTGAACAACTCGAAATAAATCGTCACATTTTAGAGGCAAACAACACATTCCTTCAGCTCCACTAATGATAACGAACCACAACTAATGACTCGGCCAATTAGTCTTTTTTTTGCCGGCAACACGCATCAATTTTTCCGACTATTTTAATAACCATTAAGTGCTGAAAGATATTTTTTTATTTGATTGGATTAAGTAAAGTGATAGGTGTTGAATTAATTGGAAAATGTTGTTCGACATACATTGGCCGTCTTATTTAGAGAGTAAAATGAAATTATCCTCCATCGATAGCGAGTAAAGGGACTGGAACAGGAGGGTTTTTACGACGCTTTTACCTAAGTTTTTATAGGTGGCAGTTCTAATACAGAAACTTATTGGCTTTTACGAGATAAAACCAACTTTCATAATTGGGTTGTTCACCCTAATACGAAATAGCACGAAAATATTAAGCAAATCAGTTGGAAATGGAGGAAATTTACTTAAATCCTTAAATCCTAAAAAAAAAATTTTCTTACCCAACCCGGGTCATTTTTTACCTAAAGCCAAAAATTTTTTTTTAAATTTTATGAAAATGATTCTACTCTTTGATTATTTCATTATTACGTTTCAATTTTACCAATTTGTTATTTCTGAAAGAGTGCGATAAAAATTTTTGAGATTGAAGTCAAAAGTAGAGCGTAAACAAAGGAATTTTATGAACAATTTTTATTTTTATTTTTTTAATCTAGTATTTTTTAAATTGTTTGTTATGATGTTTAAACAAAATACACGAATTTTCAGAAAGAAATTCCAATTAGTTTAGGAGAAAAAAATAAAAACACCGTTTTTGTATTAAAATTTATAGATCGGAATTTCCTATTTCCATAGGTGCATGCAAAGTGTCATTTGTTATGGTTTTTGGTGTTTTCATAAATGAAATGGACACCAAAAACATCATTAATACAGTCACCGAAAATTTGCAAATACTGAAACCACACCTGTAGTGGTTTCCGTGAGTTTCCAGAGTGCCCAATATCGGTTTCATGTAACCGGATACCCGGGTAATTTAACAAAAAAATTTAATACAACAGCCCAGGTAATTGGTCCAGTAACCGATAGAAATAAAATGAGATAATTTGACGGAAATATTAGTATTACACATATGCGTAAGCATTTACGATACACATTTTACGTGACCACGATTGTACATAACGATTGTACCTATGAATTAATCAAGCATTCATATTCAATTCATTCACACAAAAATATACTCGATATAGTTTCCACATATTTAATTGCTGTGCCAAGAATAAAATTATTTTTTACAATAAATTTTTGTTTTTTTATTATTATTATTTAAAAAAGAAAAAAAAAAAGTTATTTAGGAACCTGCTTATGGGGTATTTTGAAAACTATTTATATCATTTTTTGTTTACTACAATTAAATTCAAAATGTCACAAGGTGGGGGTGGAGATGGAGTATCCAGGTGAAGCATCCATCACCAAAAATGTGATTAAAAACAGAAGTGGACCATAATTAGTTGAAAGGATTTTAATTGCTGTTTGTAACACCCAAAAACTCAACTACAGTATAAACAGATGCAAAAATGAAATAATTTCACACACTTAATAGTTTTTCTCTTCTGCTTTTTGCAGAAAACCATTTGAATAGCAAATTTGAATGCATCTGATGCATCTGATCAATTAAAATGAACAAAAAAACTACAACTAAAACTAAACGCGATGAAATTGGCTTACTCTTATATCTTCGATGAGTTGTTGTTGGCGTTGCTTAATCCTCTCTCAGTTGTTGCAAATAGATGATGGGTTTCGTTGATAAATTGGATTGGAAATTTAAGTCCAAATTTTGTCGACTGTCGAGTCAAGTGGTTGCTCGTGGTGGCACGTGCTGATGTCAGCTGAGAAGCAGCATCACGCTGGGAGCAGGTTGCGCGGGCAACTGACTGCCTTGCCACTGTGCAGGCACGTTTCACTTTGCCTATCCCACAATGCATTGAATTGAACAAAGTGCTATCAAAGCTGTGAGTGGTGTGTAAACATTTCAATACTTTTGATTAATTTATTTTTGGATTAGGATAAGCAAATGTTGTTTTATTGAAGTAAGGTTTATAGTCGATAAAATGTAGCGTTTTTATTGGCTGAAATCTTGGATTTCTTGAAATTTTTTTTTAGGTTTGATTTGTCCGGCCGAAATTTTTTGTCGGATGACAGCAATAAGAGTTTTACCTCTTTGTCACCAGGTTGTGCACTTGCTGGACATTTTGTGTTTATTGTGTTTATTGTTTTCGTTAACAGATGGCAGCACTAGATGGTTTGTGTTTTTGTTATAATTTTACTTAAAATTCGGGAAGAGTTTTAAGCCAAAACCGAATTTTCTTGGCTAAAAAGTGGTAAGAAAGTTGGGTTTGTGGTTCGTATGTTTTAAACCGTTCCAGATAAGCAAATTCCGACAATGCCAATCGATTTTTCTTGTCAATTTCAGCACGTTTGCAGAACTTTCTAATTTTTTTCCGAATTTGGATTATCGAGTTTATTGTTATTGCTTTTTATAGCACAGACCACTGAAGATTGAAATACAAAATGTACAAGTTTGAGGTTTCTGTTTATTTATGTATTAAGTTTGATTTTATTTGGTTTTTTTTTTTTTTTTTTTTTTTTTTTGGTTGTTTTTATGTTTTTTTTTTTTTTTGGTTGTTTTTATGTTTTTTTTTTATTTGGTTGTTTTTATTTGGTTGTTTTTATTTTATTTTTTATTTTTTTCATTTTGTTTTTCCTTTGAATATTCCATCACAAAAAAAGAAGAGAAAAGAAGAAACGTTTTCCATGTGTAAGCGTGCATGTGTTCTTACCTTTTTGTTTGATACATTGTGCCATCTAGTGGCTGTCATGTCTACAATTTGTATAATTTCGTTTTGCGACCAAGAGAGGACGCCAATTGTTGTTGGGGTGTCCAACCCAAATGAGTCATCGTGATTTTTGGTCACTACTTGTGACTCCGTCTTGGACAGTACATTCCCACCTGTAAATTTGACCTTAAAAATAAATCAGTTTATGCTTTGTTACCATCCAACATGGTCACTCATTTTTATACACCATACTAATCAAAGTGCATCAAGAGCACAGAACACAATAGTTGTAATCTATAAAAACACGATGTTACATCTAGGACCCAGAATTCTGAGTCCTAGATTAAAGCGCGGAATAAATTGGTTATTACGGAACACGACGCGGAGAGCATGGTGTGACTTCATTGCTGGTTGTTTGGGTTCTTTTGTTTTTGTTTCTCGGTGTGTCTGTGATTGGACATGCGTATTGCAAAAATTTTATGTTGTAGTTGTTGATTTTTCTTGAAATGAAATGAAATGTGCCAGTTTTCTCCATTCTCAATCATTTGACTTAGTCTTTTTAAGAATGTGATTTTTATTGATATTTGTCATGCATTATT
>JAQFXT010000805.1:0-25215 GCA_034683725.1 Strigamia crassipes | reverse complement strand
GTCAGATGACTCAACTGCAGACTTATGCAGATGAGAGACCTGTGCATATATTTATGCAGATTACTGATTCATGACAATCCTAAAAAATCCTCCTAAAATCCTAAGAAATCCTCCTAAAATCCTAAAAAATCCTCCTAAAATCCTAAGAAACCCTCCTAAAATCCTAAAAAATCCTCCTAAAATCCTCTAAATTTCAACAGGATTTCAAAACTTCGTACGCGATTTTTGCAATTAATTAATTTTGTATTGATTTTGCTAAATTTCTTTTTTCGCCATCTATGAACAATTGTGTCTATCTAAAAGTTGTTTAGTTTATCTATAGCTCACACGTGGCATGATTGCGCAAAAAGTATCCACACGCTCATTAAACACTCAAATACACCGACACTAGACACAATTTTTCTTCTGTCTGAAATCGTTTCAGTTGTCCCATCCAGTTCTTTTCAGGAAGAAACGCGAATTCGACGTTCTAAATAAGTATCTTATCTCTACAATGCGGATTGCCGCATATTTTATACCTATTGTACAGTAATTAAATTCTGCACTGCTTTTTGGAACATGGAACTTATCTCACCAAAACATATAAAATTAAATTAATTAGTGGTAATATTCATTCAGGTATGTTGCTGCATATTTATTTCAGTTTGGTTAAACTCTGCACTTTTTTTTTTAGAAATATGGAAGCCAGTATGTAAACATAAGACGACGAAACGGTTTTCGGAACACGTGATCACTTCGGAAGCGGTGCGACTTATACACTTTTTCCTTTACTGTATTTCAATTACATGTATCTTACCAACTCGCCTTTCCTTTTCTTTGCTTATTGCTTCTATTCCTATCTCCTGTCTCTCTCTTTTTATTGTCTCCTTCGTTTCTTTTACTTTCGTTTCTGCTGTTTCTTTCGTATTTCCACTCCTCATCCACTTGCTCCTTTCTGTACATTTAAAAAAAACAAAAAAAAACCATGGAATTTTTATTAAAAAAATATGCAATAATGAAACGATACAAATCGTGTTCGGCGTTCTGTATTATTAGCAATCACGATACGGCAAGCGGGAGCAAAAACTAGAGAACACATCACTTTACTTACGTACCGTAATCCGTTTCCATCCAGTTGAAAATCTCATTACACATTCATCCACAAGCAGTGATGAGAACCGGAGGATTTCGTAAATCTAAAACCGTCGAGATATTCCATCATCTTATTGTTTAAACCCGGATTAAAAATCGATAAATACCTAATGAGCAGTTTTGGGTGATTTTAAAATCGCCTACCATTTATCGCGCGTCACTTCCGGAAACTGCTGCCGTCGCCACCTACCGCCAATAAAACAAAACTGACGACGCTTCAAACCTCGGTTTAAATCATTATCTACAAAATACCATAAAATACCACCTTCAAACCAATGTAAAATATAAAATAACATTAGATTAATATTATACCTCTTCGCAGTAACCTGCCATAGAAATTAAAATATTCCATTTCCCACCTTGCTCATCCGAAGCGAAGCTGCGAAACTATGACGCGACTGCGAAATCTACGCAGGCGTAGACCAACACATACCGTACCAAAACGTCGTAATGCTCTATCTAAACGATACGACTTCCCTAGAAATAACACCTCTATTAAATCCGTCATCGCGCATATTTTTTAAAAAATGTAATGAACGTAACGCAAATCAAAACTCACTAAAAATTTAAACCGTACAGCAGATTTCTTTGAAGATTCGTTTCGGTTACCCACAATTCACCGCAAATGGCAATCACGTGTTTATATACCAAATAATCGATTAAAGTATAATATCAAAATGAAATATATTCAATTCTAAACACTACACAATCTCAGTGACACCAATACAGAGCCTTTAAATCAACTATATTCACTCCCTTGTTGAATTTTATTTTCCTATAGTACCTACTACACTAAATAAACGATTTAAATTTGAAAATCGAATCCGAGTCAAATCTATTGCTGTTTTTCTGCTTCTCTAATGATACTGTCCGTACATTTCCTTACACAATCTTTGGTACATTATATTCAGCTACGCACCATCCCGGAGTGTAAACACCCCCTGCGTTTTCGGGGTTTCCGGCAGGATTGTTGGGTAATTTCACCGCGCGTTTGGAGATATGAAGATAATAATTGAATCGTTTCCTTAATTCCGCAACTTTTTCCGGCTTTTTTTCAGCCAAATTGTGCTTTTCGTACGGATCAACTGCGTGAATTAAATTTTATTTTAAATATAAATAAAAATTTAATGATTTGCAATACAAAACCTGCCAAATTGTACAATTTCGGGCTTCGATCTGCGGGATCAAACCTCTTTTGGATAGTATATTCAACGATATAAGTGCTATTGAAACTCTCATCCGTCGTTACTTCTTCGGTGTACCACGAGTTAGATATTCCCCCTGGACCATCTATCAATTTATAATCGCCAACTCTTTGCGAAAGAATTAATTTTTTAATTTTATTTCAGTTTGAGTGTTTTATCTTTCTCTCACCTGACGGCTCCGGCGATGATTCCGTCAACTATGTCCATCGAATAAGGAAATTCGGTCCTCGGACTCGGTTTACGCCGAGATACGGCCTCCCATTGGTCAACTCCGTTCAATTCTTTCTCTAAAAGTTAAATTCCAATTGTTATTTGAGATTTAACGTCACATTTTATACTTATACGTGGTCGAATCCCGGCGAGTCGCAGAAACGTCGTATACCAATCAACAATGTGGAATAACCTGAAGAAAAAAAAATCAATTATTTTAGATTTTATTATAATTAATTTAAATTAACCTACCCGTTGTATTTATAACCGGTTTTCTTGAGCAGTGGACTGTGTATAAACGCCGGAACGCGACTCCCGCCTTCGTAAAGTGACCCCTTCGCGCCCCGCAAAGGAAAATTGTTCCCGCCAAAATGATGAGCTCCACCATTCTAAAAAATTTAATTTTAATATAAAAAAAAAAAAATTCGTAAAAAAATCAATTTTAATGGTTTTTCTTACGTCAGAAGCAAAAACAATGACGCTATTGTCGTATAAATCGTATTGTTTCAAGGCCTGGGTGATTTTATGCACCACGTGATCAATGCCCATCATTGCCCCACAAAACTCCCTCCTCCGCACAGTTCCCCGTTTACACTCCTCCGTGAACTTGTCACCTTGAACTAAAAATCCAATGCAATTAATTAAAATTAAATTTAACCCCAAAAAATATATATATATTTTGTTTTTTTAAAACAAAAACCTGGAAAATGTGTAGCAGACAAAGACACAAACATAAACAATGGCGCTCGTGGTAAAGCGCTATGTCTTTTAATTATATCCACAGCTCGATCACTGTAAACAAACTTAAAAAAAAAAAAAATAAATTAGAAAAATGACTCTAAATTGCTCCTCATTCCGGAATTGACCTATACCGAAGAGTAGTGACCGGTGAAATGGCGAGCAGGTTTCTCTTGCTCGCGGAAGTCGTATTGGTTGCAGTGACTAATAGGAAAAAACGTAAAATTGTCGCTGATACAATGGTGGTAGTTTTCTTGGACCCCTTGATAAAAGCCTAAGAAAGTGTCGAATCCTCTTCTGGTTGGCGTGTAACGCCAATCGCAGAACCCTAAGTGCCATCTAAGACGAAAAACATGTTTGGAAATCGAGTTAAAGATGTGGAAATAGAAAATTTACTTTCCAAGAGCGTGAGTGCGGTAACCGCGGAGTTTGAGACGTTCGGGTAGAAGTTTGTATTTCAACGGGATTCCGTACGGTTCTGACAATAACAAAACACCGCGCTGTAAACCGAGTTGTTGCGCGTATAATCCGCTCAAAAGTGTCGCTCGTGAACTAAAATCAAATAATCAAATAATTAATCCATGTTTTATACGTCAATTTTTATATTTACGGTGTACAAAGCGGCATCGAGTAATATTGGTCCAATATGACGCCATCTTTGGCCAGTTCATCCATATGCGGCGTGTTAATATTGGGATTATTCCATCCAACATCGTTGTAACCTCAAAATGTGATTAAAAATGAACGTTAATGTATTTTGTTTGTTTGTTTATAGTTAATTACCGATGTCATCGCCTAAGATATAGATGATGTTCGGTGGTGACTTTCTGCTGTGTCTGTCGTCTGTTGCGGCGAGATCAACTAGGACGAGCGCTGTGACCAGTTTGAAATACATTTCCTAACTGAAGAGCGTTTTGTGCACGGAGTCCGGTTACCGTTTGTATAAATAGGGTCATTTTTTTGAAGGTAGTTAACGAGAAATGAAATAAATTTAAGTGACTTAAAAGTCTATTTCCTTCCAAATTTTGGGTCTGCTTTGTCTACCGCAATGGCGTCAAAGGATATGGAAATATGGATGGGGAAAATTGAATGGTCACAATTAAACAGTTTTATATAATATATAATATATTTTAAAAATTCATTATGTATTTAAGGATCTATTTATACTTTCTCTTGTTCTTTTTTCCTATCTAGGCGGAAATGAAGTTTCAGTGTGAATTATTTAAAAAATTGAAAATTGCTTGGAAATGGGAAATAAGTAATTTGCAATGAAATTTTGAACCCCTATAGTAATAAATATGTTACTAACTTAGTAATGTAATCTCATTCCGGGTTTTTACTGAGGAATTTATTCGGAGTTATTTGAGTTAATTTTGAAAAGAAATGCACATCCTCTAATGAAATTTTTATTTTTTATTTATCTGACTGGGAGTTATTACTTTTGTTGCAGTTTTCTTGGCCTTAACTGTTTGCTTATGGATATGTCAATAATCGAATAATCGAATATAATTGGTTGTACAATTTTTTACCTACCTTTTGCAAATCTAGTGCAATTGATTACATAAACAGAATTAGGTACAAAGTTTGGAAGAATGGGAATTTTTATTTTTGTTTATCTTAAAATCCCATGATTAGCTTTATCCGTGTGATTTGCCTTTGTTAACTACAACAAAATGTACCTAAACTTTATTTTAAACAGATAAATAAGCTTGTTGTTCACATTGGAAAATGGTTTTAGAGTGCACTGAAATATTGAAGACATGAAGATGTATCCAGATGGTGTTACGGTTGGGTTGTAATAGTAAGTGCTTATAACTTAGTGTACTAAAATGCATGGGACAAATTTATGCAAACTTGCCCCAAACAACAAGTTACACAAGAAGCAATGTGGCTTCAGTTATTGTTCTATCATTTATGTATGTATTTATGAATTAGCCAAATTGTACTCATTCAAATTCACTCATTTTTTGGAATCATTTTTTTTTGGATTTGGAATGTGTTCTTTTATGACTTACAACTTTGGTGTTTTCTTTTTAACTTTTGTGATTATAGGTAATCGAATAATAAGCTGATACTTACAAAAAAAATTAAATCAGAGAGATAATTTTGGAGGCCAGATTAGGAAGGTGCCGTTTCGAGACAATAGTAAATCTTTATGCAAGGTCCGCTTTCTCCAAGACGGGGCCCGGGTACAAAAAGAATTGTGGGTCTCCTATTTGTTGAATTATTGAGTGATTTCATTTCGCTTTTTTTGTTTTTCAGATTTTATCGTTTTAATTTTGTTGCTTCATTTTTCTAGGGCCCCACGCATAAACCTGGGGTTCCATGCACAACCCAGGGCCCGGGTGCCTTGAACCCGCTGCATCCCCCTTGTGGCTGGCCCTGTCTTTATTTTACATTCGTGGGGAGCTTGCGGAGAGAATTTAACCACTAGCTTCGACAATGTTTCCTGGTGCTTTGACGACCAATGAGAACGGCGTAACAAAACGGCCATCGTTCTTCCGCCCAATTCCGAAGCGCGTAACAAACCTCATTCGCCTTCGGATTGGTGGCTGCATTCACCATTTCGATAATGCACGCTTGTCCTTTGCGCCATCTGTTGTGGGTTTTCACAATCAAAATACAAATGACATTTTGATCCCATTCGAACTCATCATGGTCGTTTCTCCGATTTTCTATTGGTAAATTCTCTCATAAAATACACCTCGCGCTTGAACAATTGTCAAACTTAGGTCAGCACCCATCTTTTTGTCAGATAAGATCTTTTCAGACAAACAGATTCGTGCGCACCTAATTATTTGACAATTACTTGGCGCGCTTGGCATATTACTACTGAATGTTGACAATGCGCATCAACACCTACTTTGTGGCAGTTTTTCTGTGCATGGGCTCGTGATAAATAGCTAAATCGACACAACGATACAAGTTTAATAAATTGTCTTAGTTAAATTTCCTTCGCAGGTTCTCATTGTTTTGCCTGTCGATGAGTACTGACTCTGATGCACGTGGTTCTAAAAAATAACTTTACAATCCCTCTTTTTTAGCAGGATATGTTTCAGCCGTTTAAATATTTTATTTAATATTTAAATAATTTAATAAAAAAAAATATTGTAATTTTATTAGATGAATCAAATCATATTTGTAACTAATTTGTCTGATGATTTTATTATGGCGTTACACTTCTCAAGATTGAATGCACCTATCATTTTGTAATTAATCTATAAAAGAGTGTATTAATGGTTGAAATATATTTGGGGGTCGTTGGCCCTTTTTCTTCTTCCTGGGTATGTATTGTCTCTGTGTAGTTCCTATAGGGCATTTGCTTTTGGAACTTTTGATTGGGAATAAAACTTAAATAAATAAATATTCAATTCAATTCCGAGTTAAATCTATTGCTGTTTTTCTGCTTCTAATGATACTGTCCGTACATTTCCTTACACAATCATTGGTACATTATATTCAGCTACGCACCATCCCGGTGTGTAAACACCCCCTGCGTTTTCGGGGTTTCCGGCAGGATTGTTGGGTAATTTCACCGCGCGTTTGGCGATATGAAGATAATAATTGAATCGTTTCCTTAATTCCGCAACTTTTTCCGGCTTTTTTCCGGCCAAATTGTGCTTCTCGTACGGATCAACTGCGTAAATTCAATTTTATTTTAAATATATATAAAAATTTAATGATTTGCAATACAAAACCTGCCAAATTGTACAATTTCGGGCTCCGATCTGCGGGATTAAACATCTCTTGGGTAGTATATTCAACGATATAAGTGCTATTGAAACTCTCATCCGTCGTTAATTCTTCGGGGTACCACGAGTTTGACATCCCCGCTGGACCATCTATCAATTTATAAGCGCCAACTCTTTGCGGAAGAATTAATTTTTTAATTTTATTTGAGTTTGAGTGTTTCTTCTTTCTCTCACCTGACGGCTCCGAAGATACTTCTACCAACTACGTCCATCGAATAAGGAAATTCGGTCCTCGGACTCGGTTTACCCTGAGATACGGCGTCCCATTGGTCAACTCCGTTCAATTCTTTCTCTAAAACATAAATTCCAATTGTTATTTGAGATTTAACGTCCGATTTTATCATTATACGTGGCCGGATCCCGGCGAGTCGCAGGAACGTCGCGTACCAATCAGCAATGTGGAATAACCTGACGAAAAAAAATTAATTATTTTAGATTTTATTACAATTAATTTAAATTAACATACCCGTTGCATCTATATCCGGTTTTCCTAAGCAGTGGACTGTGTATAAACGCCGGAACGCGACTCCCGCCTTCGTAAAGTGACCCCTTCTCGCCCCGCAATGGAAAATTGTTCCCGCCAAAATGATAAGCTCCACCATTCTACAAAATTTAATTTTAACATTTAAAAAAAAAAAATCCAAAAAAAATCAATTTTAATGGTTTTCCTTACGTCAGAAGCAAAAACAATGACGCTATTGTCGTATAAATTGTATTGTTTCAAGGCCTGGGTAATGTTATGCACCACCTTATCAATGCCCATCATTGCCCCACAAAACTCCCTCCTCTGCACAGTTCCCCGTTCACATTCCACCGTGAACTTGTCACCTTGAACTAGATATCCAATGTAATTAATTAAATTAAATTCAACCAAAAAAATATATATATTTTGTTTTTTTAATACTAAAACCTGGAAAATGTGAAGCAGTCAACGACACATACATAAACAACGGCGCTCGTGGTAATGCGCTATGCCTTTTAATTATATCCACAGCTCGATCACTGTAAACAAACTTAAAAAAAACAAAAATAAATTAGAAAAATGACTCTAAATTGCTCCTCATTCCGGAATTGACCTATACCGAAGAGTAGTGACCGTTGAATTGGCGCGCAGGTTTCTCTTGCTCGCGGAAGTCGTATTGGTCGCAGCGACTAATCGGAAAGAACGTAAAATTGGCGCTGGTACAATGGTGGTAGTTTTCTTGCGCCCCTTGATAAAAGCCTAGGAAAGTGTCGAATCCTCTTCCGGTTGGCGTGTAACGCCAATCGCAGAACCCCAAGTGCCATCTAAGACGAAAAATTAGTTTTGGAATCAAGTTAAAGGTGTGAAAATGCAAAAAAATTTACTTTCCAATAGCGTGAGTGCGGTAACCGCGGAGTTTGAGACGTTCGGGAAGAAGTTTGTATTTCAACGGGATTCCGTACGGTTCTGTCGGTTTCAAAACACCGCGCTGTAAACCGAGTTGTTGCGCGTATAATCCGCTCAAAAGTGTCGCTCGTGATCTAAAATCAAATAATTAATCCACATTTTATACATAAATTTCGATATTTACGGTGTGCAAAGCGGCATGGAGTAATATTGGTCCAATATGACGCCATCTTTGGCCAGTTTATCCATATGCGGCGTGTTAATATTGGGATTATTCCATCCAACATCGTTGTAACCTCAAATGTGATTGAAAATGGACGCTAATGTATTTTGTTTGTTTGTTTATAGTTAATTACCGATGTCATCGCCTAAGATGTAGATGATGTTCGGTGGTGATCTTCTGGTGTGTCGTCTCTGTCTGTCGTCTGTTGCGGCGAGAGCAACTAGGACGAGCGCTGTGACCAGTTTGAAATACATTTCCTAATTGAAGAGCGCTTTGTGCAAGGAATCCGGATACCGTTTGTATAAATAGGGTCATTGTTTTTATCAGCTGAATATTAACTAGAAATGAAATGAATTTAATAGAAATAAAAGTCCGTTTCCTTCCATTTTTGGGTCTGGTTTGTTTACCTCAATGGCGACAAAGGATATGGAAATACGGATGGGGAATTGAATGATCACAATTAAGCAATTTTATGAAATAATCAATATATATTTTTTAAATTCCTCTTGTATTAAGCGTGTTTTTATCTTTTTTATTTTTATTTTATTTTTTTATTTTCTATTTTTTTTTTTTTTTTTTGTAGGCGGAAATGAAGTTTAAGTAAATTATTTAAAAAATTGAAAATTCTTTGTAAATGGGAAATCAGCAATTTGTAATGAACTTTTGAACCCCTACAGTAATAAATGTGTTACCATTACCAACCTGTTAATTTTATCTTATTTCTGGTTTTTGCTGAGGAATTTACTCTATTTTGGCACTTTTATGACTAAATTTCATGTTTGTGTGAATTTCTATATATATTTTTCATGATTTTATTAGTGTAAATAATGATTGGATTTAGAATAACATAGAATCGAAATATCAAGAAATGGAAAATTACTTTGTTTTTATTATTTTGTAGTTGCTATTAAGTTAAGTAAAGTTGAATTTAAATATAAAATATTACAAGTTGTTTATTATGGTTCAAAACTCGCCACTGTACTTTTATTTTCCATCGCTAGATGCCGTGGTAATCGTGAGTGTGAATCATTAAATCTATAAACAAAATCTCTAAATCTCACCGCACAGCGACGCCATTTTGACACGTTAGCGCCGGATAAACGACTGAATTGTATTTTAAAAAACTAAAATCTATCCTCGGTGAAACCACAATAATAAATTGTAACCGATTATTTAAGAAGGTTTTGCTATTTAAAAAATAAAGAAATAATGGTTTAAAAGAAAATCAATTTTTTTTCCTCGTGATTTTGACATCTGGTGCAGTCAGGTGTCAAGATGCTAGGTAAGAATCTCGCTCCTATTCACCGCTCATTTTCTCATTCTAAAACCCACATTTCGTTCTTAAACATTATCTAATAACTTTATAAACATAATCGCGACCGATTGAGTATTAAAAACTCTCCAAACAGTTTAAAAATTGATCCATTTAAACAACACTAGATTTACAGTCGTCAAGCTGCTGTTGCAATTCCTCCCCCGCCTTCGCTGCATTAAGTATGCACAATTTCGCATTTGTAACAAAAAAATCCCCACTTCTACTATTTTTAACCATCCATTTGTTAATCTAATTATTCGAAATTTAATTCCGCGTAGGAAAAACTAGATAAGATTTATTGTAAAACGTCAATTCCTACCCGCTGAGCCGCGCGATTCGGGCGGGAGTGAAAAGAGAACAGCCTGCAGTCCATGTCCGAGCACACGAGCAAAATCGTTTGAGTACACGACCGAAACGTGATCTAATTTAAGGTGTAAACCATAACAACTTCATTACACGGAACATTACAGTGAGTAAGAAAATGCGGGCGAAACGGGAAATGGAAAAATTCCACAATTGATTGCGATCGCGAAAATAACGAAAAAGGAAGCGGCCATTCTTTTGTGTTCAAACCCATCTTTGCACGCTTTTACACCCTTTTTAACCCTTTTCAGCAGCACAGGTGATAAAAATCTTTATATTATCATTCATTACATAATAATAAATTCCCATTTCCAAAAAAAAAAAAAAAAAAAAATTTCACCGAAAATAATTTACCCACGATTAGGCCTAACCTGTCAAATCATTTTTTTTTTTTAAAAACCAAAAAAATAAAATATTTAAAAAAATATTTTATAAAATTAGAATGATTTTTATTAATCTTTAAAAAAAAATTTTTTTTATTTTTTTTTTTAGGAGACGTTGGAGGACCCATAGCAGAGACGATGTCCGGTGATCGAGCTCAGGCTGGGCCTTCGGGTTCTGGGTCCGGGAGGGGCCGTGGAGGTGGAACAACCTCCCACGATCAGCAGCGAGAGAAAGAACACAAAGAAACTAAACTTAATCCAAAAATGTCGAAGGCTTTGAGCACCAGCGCCAAAAGGTAAGGAGAAAAAAAAAATTAATTTATTAACAAAAATTATTAATTTTTTTTATTAATTTGTTTAGAATTCAGAAGGAACTTGCTGAAATCACGTTGGATCCACCACCCAACTGCAGGTGAGACGAAAACACCGTTATTATTATTATTATTTGTAGGATTTTAGTTTCATTGACAAAGAATTGATTGTAAAACACTCGGCCCTCACGTCAGGGTCACTCGGTTTGGTCTTGGGAGAAAAGGAGGTCAGCAAATTTGACCCCATCAACATTTCGTGCTTCCTTGTTGGAAACAAATGAATTATTCGGCTTAAAAATGATTTATTTGGATTTCTACACGATTCGCATGCAGGGGGTCAGTGAATCGGTGTCTGGACGATCTTTATTGATTTTTGTCGCGTTGCGTTTGTGTTTTTCGCTGGATTTGGCGTTTGTTTTAATTTATTTTTAATGGAATTTTAAAGGAGGATGTTGGGATCAGTTCCTTTATAGATTTAGGGCGTCATGGATAAGTGATCACCTTACAGACGACGAGGCTAGACGCGTTAACCATTACTATACAAACCTGATTTTAAGGCTTTTCTTCGCCTCGCTGCCCGTGCACTTTTTGCTTCTGACAGTGCTTGACTGTGGGAGTGAGGATATGTTTTTGTGGTCTGATTCGAACACGATGATTTGTTTATTTTGCGTTTGTTTAAACCGATTTGACGAATAATAAATTTTTCGAATATATATATATTTTTTTTTTTTTTTTTTTTTTTTTTTTTTAAATTAAAATTGATTAAGTGGCGGTTAAATGGAGTTAGAAGTGTTTTAGTTGACTTTATGGGGTTTTTGTTGATAGTTTTCGTTGAGGGACGTTTTATAGCGCTTTTAAAATCAAGATAGCGTTCGGGCGGTGAAATTTGCCTCCAATTATGGCGCGCAATAAAATCTTGGATATTGAAATGTGACGCTAAAATAAATATTTAAAAAAAAAAAAAAAAAAAAAAAATGTAATTGCCGTTTTAAGAAAAAAAATGGTTTGTTATTATCGTCGTGTTTACGTGACCACATTACCGTGCGCATATATCTCGGTCGTGATCGTCTAGACCAGGAAGAGAGAGAGGAAAAAATGGACAATTTGGGAAGGAATAAAACAAAATGAGCGTCATTGTTTGAATTTTTTAATTTTTTGGGGGGAAATGTGTTAATTTTGGTGGGTGTAACGATGTAATCGCGTTTACCACGACTGTTTTATGTAATCCGGGCGTAGAAATGACATTTTTAGTGGGCGGGATGGAGAAAAACACTGCAGGTTTTGCGAACGAGCGTCGTAAATTAAAGCGAATGGCCGGTTCCAAAACGATGGTAATCTGTAAGACACGGGGAAAAAAAATTGGCCACAAAATGGCGATTTTTTAAATGTTTTTTTTTTTTTTTTTTTTGGGGGGGGGGTTTTGGGGGGGGAAAATGTGTTTACACACGGAGGCGTGTGTTGAAAGTGTTTTAAAACGCACGAAACGCGAGTTGGAATTGAGCATTTTATTTATTTCTTCGTTTTCCGTGCTAAACGAGATACGGTAATGGGTAAATTGGTAGCTGAATGGATGCAGACACGAATCCCTGCGGAGCTGCGTTGGATCAAGTTGCATTTGCGTGCTCTTTTTTCCCAGTCTTCATCCCCTCATTTATTTATGCCCGCAACTCGAAGGGTTTTAAGCTGGAATAAATTAAAACGAATCCAAAAATCAACTTTTTCAAGCCGGGGATCGCGAATTAATATTTTTTTTAATTTTTTTTATTTTTTAGTAGTTTGAGTTTTGGTATTTTTTTTTTTTTTTTAATAATTGGGGGGTAAATGGCGGGTGGGGTCGTCTAATTCGAGGTAATCGGGTGTGAAACGGTGATATGGAAAAGCGGTGTTGAACTCGCAATGGCGTCTTTAATATCGAACTTGTGGATCGATGCGACTGGGATAAGTCAAAGGGGACGATTGTCGTATCATTTTACTCACACTCTCGTTGATAGTGAGATTTGTTGATTTATTTATATTTTATTTGGGTTTTTGTTGTTGGATATATATATTTTTTTTTTTAGGTTTTAATTGTGGGAAAATGATTTTCAGGTGTTAATGAGCGGAGAATTGAAGGGGAATGTGTAATTTAATTTTTTGGGGGTTGGGAAATGGGTCTTTGTTGGTTTTTTCTAAAGGTGGTTAGGGTTAGGAGGTTGGAAATTGATATTTTTGTGTTTGTTTTGTGTTTGGTGGGATAAAACAATCGAGGATGGAAGAATTTTTGTTTAATTTGTGGACACACCGATGTGTTGAATTGTTCGGATCGATATTAGGACGCGAGCTGAGCCTGCGGCTGCTCACTGCTCACTGGGCCCACCCTTCCTTCCTCTCCCCCCCCCCTTCTCCTTTTCACCTCTGTTTGAAATCCCCCCAGCCTTTGTCCGACCCCCTGTTCACGTGACTCGGGTTTAAATAGCGGCAGAGGGATTTTGCAAGTGTTTTCGGCAGATTTGTGCCGGAAATATGCGGATCGCGTCGTTTCCTTAGTGTTGGACAGGAAATGAGTTTTTTTTTTTTTTTTTGGGTGTTGTTGTTTTTGTTTTTATTTTTTTTTTTTGTTTATTTTTTTTATCGTTTTAGTGCGGGCCCTAAAGGTGACAATCTGTATGAATGGGTGTCGACTATTCTGGGACCCCCTGGTTCGGTTTACGAAGGCGGTGTGTTCTTTTTGGATATTCATTTCTCACCGGATTATCCATTCAAACCACCAAAGGTAGATTGAATTTTATTTTTCTTTCTAATTTTCTTTTTATTTTCTTTTTTTTTAAAGTGAAACTTCTTTAGGTGCGTTAGGCTAGAGTTGATTTGGGAATGAAACGGAAGTGCATCACGAAAGTCAGTGCTGTTTATCGACAGTAATTGGAAACGTGTCTAATCAAAAACAAACGCAGAACACATGTTTTCAAAATGAGCATAAAACTATTGAAACGAATGCAGAATGTTCGTTCTACCTTCGTAAATGATATTCAACATTTACTTTAAATCGGAAATTTAGCCATTTCGATTTTCGCAATTGCTAAAATTCAAGGTAGTAATCCGGCACCTTACTCAACCTGGGGTTTGAGTGTGTCCACGGGTGCAATTGCATTTATTCGGTTTATTGTAGAGCAAAAAGATTACGAATTCAAGAAAACTTTCTTTTCATTTTTGAACGTTTGGAAGATTTCGCTAGATTGCGTATTGAAAACAGTGTGGCACTCAAGATTTAGGATTCAAAAGATTCGAATTTTGAAAAAACTAAAAAGATTCGAATGTCCCATCCCTAGTTTATTTAAATCGGGAAATTAGCACCCACAACTAAGTCAAGAAGTTTCACTTTTTCCGTGTGGTCTTAAGCGCATATTGTTTTTTTTTTCTAATTGGAAACAAAATTCGTTACAAGGTGACGTTTCGTACGCGGATTTATCATTGTAACATCAACAGCCAGGGAGTGATTTGTTTGGACATCCTCAAAGATAATTGGTCGCCCGCGTTGACCATTTCCAAAGTGCTTCTGTCCATCTGTTCTCTTCTCACGGATTGTAATCCTGGTAAAGAAAAAAAGATTATTTTTTTTTGGTGATTTGATTGATTGATTGATTGATTGATTGATTGATTTGAACAGCTGATCCACTGGTGGGAAGTATAGCTACGCAGTACCTTCAAAATCGAGAAGAGCACGATCGGATCGCAAGGCTGTGGACGAAGCGTTATGCCACGTGACTTAAGTGCAGTGTAGTTGCTGCTGAAGCGTGTTGTGACTGTTGTTGTTGTTTGTTGTTGGCGAAGGAACCATCAAATCTTAATCGGATGATGGCGGCTGGCAGCGAGCGATGGACTGCATGAAACAAAACAAAACAAAACAAAAAAAAATTAAAAAAAAAAAAATTAATAAATAATAAATAACCCCACTTGGATATTTTATTTTTATTTTTTTGAATTGTTAGAGTGAAATGTTATTTTTAAATTTTGTTTGTGGATCCACCAATAATGAGCGAGAGGATGGGAAATTTATTTATTAATTACATTTGATGTTTAGAGAATTGATTTAAATGTCTTCCTGTTTTTGATTGATTTAAAAAAAAAAAAAAAAAATATTTTTTAAAAAGAAAAGAATTTCTTCCATTTTGTATTTGTATTTGTAAGTAAAAAGTGCCAATTTCTGTACTTTTTGGTTCTCTGTTGGTTTGTTTTTGGTGGATTTGTTATGGTTTTATTTTTGTTTTTGTTTCTAAGTGTAAAAGTTGTAACAAAACAATACTCAAATTACCAGTGGGAGAAAAAAAAAATTACTATTTCTGTTCTGTGTCTGTAGTGTTGTGAATATACCAAAAGAGGGGATGAGAAAACACTGTTAAATTAATACGATTTTCAAGTTTTCTGCTGATATTGTTTCGATTTTTATTACGATTTTTTTTTTTTTATTATTTTAAATTTTCCCCATTACTTGTAATGAATAATTAGAACTAGTTACATTTGAATCGAATTTTTTATTAGTGTTTTTGATATAAAAGGGTTCTTAAATTAATGAATGTTTGTTTGATTTTTGATTCTAGTATAATTGAAATGAATTTTTGTTGATTTTTTAAGTTTGTTTGGGGGAGAAGATTAAATTGAGGGTGTTGAAGAACGAGTGCAATAATCAGAGATTCCATTTTCTGCCACTTTAGCCCTCTTTCTCTGAAATTTGTTTTTGTTTGTTTAAAATACCTCCAAAATGAGTTTGTGTAGAAATGTGGGATTGCAAAAAAGGTGCTCAATTCCAGTTTATGGGCACAGATGTCACTTAGTTTAGTTCTGCTTCGTGCGTGTTGATCAGATAGAGTACGTGTAGTTGGTTCTTTTCTGTTTTTTAGTCCATTGTATATCTCTGTACTGAAGAGTGGTTGGTGTATAAGGATGTATTTCTTACAGTGTGAATAAATTTAAGTATTTTCTACAAAAGTAACCATTCGCAATGCGTTTATTTTAGTCGATTTTTTGTGTTGTTCGTTTCGGCCATTTTTCTCGGCCATCACTAAAACCTGATTTTTAACGTGGCACCCGGATGGATGAGCAGAGTTAAGTGTTTTTTTTTTAATTTAATAATAGTTCTGATTTTTGAGTTTGTTGCTTCGTTTGGAAACCGGATATAAAAAGATAAAAACTCCAATTGAATAATTATTTTGTAAAACGTTTATTTCAGTCGTTCGTTTGTTTTCTTCGATTCGGCCATTTTTCTCGGCCCTTACTAAAATCTGATTTTTAACATGGCGGCCGGATGGACCAGCTTTACGTGTGTTTTTTTAAATTTAATAACAGTTGTGGTTGTGATTTGGGAGTTTGTTGCTTCGTTTGGAAACCGGATATGAGGAGAAAAAACTCCATTTGAATAATTGTTTTCCTGCTGAGTTGGTTTATTTATTTCTGCTAGCTGAACGTGCGAAGCTCTTTATTAAGCTCTTTATTAGATTTAAAGGCTGAAATTATAGACAGAATGGTGAAGGAATAATTGGAAATAAACAATAAAATCTATTACGCAAAAATTTTACAAATATTATTTTTTTATAAAAATAAAAAATTTACATTCAAAAACCTTATTTAAAAAAAAATGCGGTATTAAAAAAGGAGTAAATTTACAAAACTTATAAAATGTTTTTACAAAATCTGCGAACAGTTTTTTTTTAAAAAAAATTTAAAAAGAATAAATAAATAAAAATAAATAAAAAAAATTAGAAAAAAGGCGCCGGTTTCGATGCTCCAGAACAGAAAACCAATTTCATTTAATTACGCTTAATCTTCGTCACAGTCAGAGGTTATAGCGCGACAAGTGGGGCAAGTTTTTTGCAAACCTAACCATTGCTTAATACACTGAAATTTATAAATAAATCATGTTTAAATTCTCAAAAGGAAAAAAAAAAAAACGCCATTTTGTTATTCTGTACCGGGCAATGAAAATAATGGCCGCAGTTAAGAAAATATTTTTCATTATTGCTGTTAAAGATTTCCAGGCAAATAGCACAACATTCATTGCTGGATGTTCTTCGCCTTTTCCGACTGTTTTTCTGACCTGTAATTAAAAATTTCATTTAAAAAAAGGCATATTTAATCAAGTCTTAACCCTTCCTAATTTCAGTTCAGTTGTGAATAACACTGCATTTTTACAACTGTACTGGAATTTGTACAAACGGACTTAACTGTTGACGTTGGTCTTATTGTCGTTGCAGTCAGTTTCGTCTTCACAATCTGATGAAGATGCTAAAAAAAGCAAAAACAACGACTAATAATTGAAATTTTATGCTGATTTATAACACTGAACTCACTGTCTGAATTCAAATCAGTTTTGTGTGTTTGTGGCTGTACGAAATCATCACTCTCGACTTTTCTTTTGCGGTTACGACGTTCACGAGCTTCCTTTGCTGTATACGGATTAATAACGGTAAATAATAATGATCGACATTTTGCACTCGAATTTTAATCTACATGGTTTCATTTTTAAGGCTTTTGATTTGTAGGCTGACGAATGTTCACCATTTTTACCCGATTTTCTATGTGCCGCCGAAGAAGACATTTCAGTTAATTCAAAAGTTTATAAAGACAAAAAATGCACGTAATACATCACGGGACACGTGAAAACGAGATATTAAAAATATCGTGATTGTAAGGATTATTACGCGGCTATTGTAGCGGTTTATTCAGCAAGTATCAAGCAGCCGTTAGCGCCATTGTGGTGGTATTTCATTGTTTGGTCACTTGTGGCGTGGTGCGTTAATGGCGGCTTTGATAAATTGTTTTGTTTTGATTTTTGAATCGATTTTAGGGCAATGGACCAAGGAAGAATTATTTCGAGAGAAAATAAACTCAAAATGGAAGTATTTGCATAATTTTTTAGTAACGTAGTAAGGAAAATAAATGGGTAATAACAAATAATAAATTTTACACGTATGACGTCATTGTTCATATTTCTATTTCAGGAATATTTTGAATATCTTGAGAATAATTTTACTTTCTACTTGTGATTTGGAATAATAATAGAATCTGCAGAGTTGGTGAATGAATAAACAAGTACGTGGTTTATATTTCGAAAACTTTTGAGGATTTTAAAAGTACTTACTGGCTTACTTTATTGCAATGTGGAAACAACTACAATTGATTTCAATTTCATAAGAAAGAAACAATTGTGAATACAATTACGAGTGCAAAGAAGAGAATTATTAAATTGTGCTGTGTGGGAATTGATGTGGACGATATGGTTGTCTCGGGAGGAGTCACTTGCCCGTTCAATAGATGAGTAAACTTTTGACATGGTGATTCATTGAGCATGTTGAGGGATAAATTCCGAATGAAATAAGTCGCGGTTAGGTCGTCGCATTGCTCGAATGCATCGGACAAACAATTAATCCACGAAAAAATTTCACTGCAGGAAATGAATGAGCAAATTAACACAAAACTGTAAGAAAACGACGCCAATTTCACTCCGATTGGACCAAAAAGGCAGAAAAATTTGCATACCCGCACGATTTTTCCGTTTTGAACGTTTGGGAGAACCATTTGTTCTCAAGTTTTGCGTTTTTCTTTGCGCACTGGACATTGAGCTGCTCGCTGACCGCTTTATTCTGCAGACAGCGCGGCACGTGCTGTATAAAATCTGCAACATTTTAAATTTAATTCCGTAAAAATAA
Source organism: Strigamia crassipes (assembly GCA_034683725.1). Taxonomy (NCBI): domain Eukaryota; kingdom Metazoa; phylum Arthropoda; class Chilopoda; order Geophilomorpha; family Linotaeniidae; genus Strigamia; species Strigamia crassipes. The sequence goes on along the minus strand of JAQFXT010000805.1, from coordinate 6,536 downwards.
TGTTTTAAATTATGAATTACCTTTCAGTGGTTGACCATTACTCGAACACGCGTAATTCTGGCCCGTTGAAAGTGCAATTATGGGGTCATCGATGATTTGTTGGTATTTTTCGTAACTCAAACAATGTTCAACCGCATCCCCCAAGTAACGAAAACATCTGGTGATATCTAGTCTGTTAATTAGTCCGTTAATTAATCCTAAAGTTTTTATAGTAGAGGATTTTTTTCGACTTATTTACTGGCAAATTTCTCGCACTTCGGCGTCAATTCTATCCGGGTCTTGCAGATCTAAAGGCAATGCCTTTCTTAAGTCGTTCGAGTAACAAAGCATCGTTTGTTCGACACTTCTTTCGATCTGATGTCTGCTTTTACAGTTCTCGGGGATTTCTTGGTGCAGAATATCAACCAGTTCGTCTTCCCGGCAAAAAATGACTGAAATTATGATGAATATTGTATTTTTTGTTGAAATTATACGACTTGTCTTACCAGAAATGTAATACAGGAATGTGAAAATAATTATCCTGTTGTTTGCCATGTCAAGTGCGCTTCTATTTTGCAATTAATTGTATGATTTGATCGTGGGAGGTGTGTAGGAGCAGCGTCATAGTTGATTCCAATTAATGGAGTAGGGTTATAACGAGATTATTTGAGATTTGCTGAAATTGTTGTTTTGTTTTTCTTTTTTTTCTTTTGATTGGATTAGTTTCCTGCGTGATGTAATTTATTAGATTTATCAGTTCCATAACGAGTTTGTGAATTAATAAATTGGAATTTTCAGGATGTAGTGGGCGAAGTAAGTGACAATTTTTTCGAGTAATTAGACAATTTATTACAATTTGTATACATGGTGGTTTCAATTGAAATTTATTTTGGGGCACGTCAAATGCTCAAAAAATGAATAAGTGATGGGAAAATGGCGAGGGGGAGAAATATTAGGGCGGGTGAATGGTGGTGATGCGTAGCTTGCGATGGCTGCAACTGTAAGGAAGATGCTGAGGGCATGTGTGTGTACAGTTGATGCGTAAATCGTTTACACGGCGTTTGGTTGAGCATGTGGAGCGAAATGTTTTTGAAGAAATCTCGCGCTGTTTTGTCGTCGCAGTTCTCAGTAGCATCGATTAAACAGGTAGAAAGAGTGATTAATTCACTATACGAGCAAAAAATTAAAAATTAAATAACAATAATAATAATAATAATAATAATAATAATAATAATAATAAATTTACAACTTCTTAGGCGTAACTATCGATTGCTTACTACTTCTTAGATTTGACATGTTAAAGAATACACAAATAAAGGTTTTTACCCAAAACGTTTTCGACCATTGCAGGTCTTCCTCAGTGGGTGATTTGATGAACTTTATTTTAATGTTACATATAAATACGTATCCTTGTATGTATTTATACGTAACATTAAAATAAAGTTTCTCAAATCACCCACTGAGGGAAGACCCGCAATGGTCGAAAATGTTTTGGGTAAAAACCTTTATTTGCGTATTCTTTAACACGTCAAATCTAAGAAGTAGTAAATAATAATAATAATAATAATAATAATAATAATAATAATAAACAAAATTAATTTGGGTGAAAAATGTTGGTACGATATGTGTATGACAATACAGTAGAGTTATTGTAATCCGACATTCAGAGCTGGACTGGGACCAAATTTAGTACCGGGAAATTGTTGGTTTTTTTGCCAGGCCAGCCCGGTTCTGCACGGGCCAATGGGTATCTTGGCGGGTCGGGCCGGGCCGGTCCAGCCCTGCCGATATTTCGCAAGTGTGACAAGTCCAGTGATCCGACACTCGGCATACATTCCTAAGTACTACAGGGAGAGAATGATGTTTACAGTACACTACTGGTAGTTGCTAGTTGTTTGTACAGTACCCCCTGTACTGGGTAATTAGTTTTGCTAATTTGGTGTATTAATAAACGGAGTGATTTGTTTTTGTTGTTCTAGTAATCCGACGATCTTCAGCAATTCAACACTCACTGGTCTGGAATCTCGGATCAACCATTAAACAATATAAGCACGTGCGAAGGGCATCGAGGAAAAGTTGGCCGAAATGCAATTGTTCAGGAAATATTTGAAGGGGACCTGACTTTTAGAACACCCTGTATATTTTGAATTAGACATTTAGGTGTACCAAAATCTTTTAAGTGCTTATGGCCTCTAAAGGGTATTAGTCCTGCGTTGCTGGCTAAATAATTTCCTCAAAATTATTAACGAAAAATGTTTCTTACCGACAAGTTTCGTCGGAAGTGAAGATTGCGGTGAAGCGATTTTCCAACACGTGGGTACTTTCTGCAATGCAATGATGAATAAGGAGGTTTACGTCATCACCGGAGAAACATTGTCGACCCTGGTCATTGAAATCTACGAATTAAAAGTGCTCAGTATAAAGGCCAGAGATTTTGGATTTTAACGTAGTTTATTGCGTTTACCTTTAAATGGTTGGCCATTGTTCGAACAACCGAATGTGTGCGCAGCCATTGCGGCTTTGACAGGATCTAGAAACATTTCTTGATACTTATCTGCAGCTAGACAGGGTTTAAGGGTTTCTCCTAACTGTTTTAAACATCTTGTTATGTCGCGTCTAAAAATAAATGATTTTAAAAATTTGTTTTTAGACAAGTAATTAATTTTTTTTTACCTGCATGCATCAGAATTTCCGATTTGTACAAAATTTTGAACACTACGAATATCCTCCTCAGCGCAACTTCTGAATTGATCGAGGTCTCTGTCCACTTGAAATCTGCTTCGACACGACACCGGTATTTCATTTAGCAGATATCCTGCCCATATTTCTTTGTCTTTAGCTGAAACTAAAAAGAAAAATTATTTTGTCGTGGTAATTTGTGGGTGACGTAATGCACACCAGATGTACCAGATGCTAAAACGAGGAAAATGACAGTAGCTGTGAAATGCAACATTATAGATGTGACCGACGACAAATGTTCGACTTCCTCACTCTTTATGGTTCTTATTACGGAGTTATTCTCCTTTATGACTGGTCAGTTCTGGGAAGGCGCCAAGTATCAAGGTTGTTCAAATATATGGGTCAAAAAAATTATTAAGTGGATTTATGTAAGACAAACAATAGTGTGATCAGTTCTATTAATTTTTATTGCACATGAATACATCTAATGAAGAAACACTGTGCCTCTATGATAATAGTGAAAATAACTTTATTATTATTATTATTATTATTATTATTATTATTATTGCAATCGTTTAATATTTTCATTTATTTGTTCATTATTTTTCTCCTTGTAGGTCTAGGCTGTTGAGGGGGACAGTACTGTACCAATAGGTAGAATAAACAGTGTATTATTATTATTATTATTATTATTATTATTATTATTATTATTATTATTATTATTATAAAGAAAGTGTGCATGTGACGCCATTTTTTTTATAGGGATTTTTTTGTATTTTACATTGCCCTGGTGGTAATAACAATACCAAAAGCTAAAATGACTAAAAGTAATGCGTTGATGGTTTGGATTGTGGCAGCAATCGATTCTGTGGGCGTTGTAGTGAGCCTTTCTGGCTTGTACACGTATAACGCACGAGTGAAGTTTTTACACGGTGTTTGGTTCAGAATATTTAATGACAGGTTTTTGATGAAATCCATCGGTGTATCGTCTTCACACGCGCTCCAAACATCGATCAAACAGACTGAAAGTTCGATAAGTTCACTAGGGAGAAAGAGGAAGGAATCAATTTGAAAAAGAACGTTTTAAGGGCACGCTGTGCAGATTGTTATTGGGAGAAGCTAACTAGCCCGACGGCCACAAGCGCGACAGTGTAGTTGGATGCTGCAATCACGTACAGGCTGGACTGGAAACAAATTTAGTACTGGGAAATCTGGATAGATCTGGGGGCCGCTATGCACAAATTTTTTTTGTTGTACTTGTGGCTGTTGGGCCAGCTACAGCGTTCCTTTGAGTTATTACGCGCAATTTTCTTCCGAACTAAAAGTCACAGCAAGCTCGTCGGGATTTGTGTTGTAAAATTGCTGAAAGCATTTCTTGGGTTGCGTATTGATTTCTGGATCGTAGTGAGTACATGTTAAGGCCTTGTCCATGAAATCTGTTAGTAGACAAAGAAATTGAAAAAGCTAAAAAGAAATTGTTTTTTTTTTAGGAATTACTTGCAAGTGGTAGGCCGTTATACGAACAAGCGTATTCCATTCCTCCTGCTGCAGCTTTTAAAGGATTACCAAATACTTCATCATAGTTTTCATCGGAGAGGCAATGTTTGACAGTATCTGCCAGTGTTTTATAACAGCTGGATATATCCTTTCTAAAGATGTTTTAAATATGATTAACTCTTAGGTGCAAGAGGCAGAAGCCGGACAACCCCTGGCCCTTAATTGTAAATTGACAACATTCATTTATTTTTAGTAGAGTTTGCGGAAGGCTATTTTAGGTTATAAAAAGTGATGTTATTGATTCATCTATCTCATCTTGCTAACATTAGCAATTTTTATTGACGAGATTTATAAATCTCTAGATTTAAAAAGATTTATTTTGAAATTTGTGATTTTATTTTAAGGTTTTTTTGGGATATATTTTGAAATTTGTGATTTTATTTTAAGGTTTTTTTGGGATATATTTTGAAATTTGTGATTTTATTTTAAGGTTTTTTTGGGATATATTTTGAGAGTTATAGATTTATTTTGAGAGTTATAGATTTATTTTGAGATTTATAAATTTATTTTGAGATTTATAGATTTATTTTGAGATTTATAGATATATTTTGAGATTTATAGATTTATTTTGAGATTTATAGATATATTTTGAGGTTTTTTGGGATTTATTTTGAGATTTATACATTTATTTAGAGATTTAATGTGTGATTTAGAGATTTAATGGGTAATTTAGAGATCAAATGTGTGATTTAAAAATTTAAAAATTTAGAGAATTAGAGATTTATAAGGGATTTAACAAGCCATTGACGAGATTTTAAGCAATTGTCGGCCCCCTCGGCCTGAAATACGGTAGTAGACGCATTCATATAGTGGTGTTTAACTTGCAGTTAAAGATGTTTTGTTGTTTAAATGTCGTTCGCATGCCCACTAAAAACAGACTGAATCAGGCGTCATTTTTTGAGTTAGATCGAGACACGCAGTTTAAAAAACAGTTTAAATGTGCTGTTTAAAATGCTGTTTAGTCCGAATGACTTTACGAATACGCCTAGAAAAAACAATTTTGATGGCTTGGTAAGCACTGAAATTGCAGTGTTAGTGTTTTTTGGACATCCTAAACTCCCAATGAGTACAAGGGTAAAGTTACTTACTCGCAAAATTCCTCTATTCCAGCCATTGGATCTTTTGCAAATTTTTTTCCTATAGTTTCACTACAGTCTCCGAATTGTTGTATGTCTAGTCTAGTTTGGAATCTGCTTCTACAAGATATAGGTATTGCATTCTCTAGATACTCTGCCCAATTTCTGGCGGAAACGACTGAAACTAAAGCTCATTTATAGTCTGGAGATGCAAAATTAGTATTACTAACCAGTGGATGTGAAAACGAAGATGATAGCTGTGATGTGCGCCATTGAATTGCACTTATTTCCTGTGTGGGAAGTTAAGATGTAATAATACTTAAGTACAATATTAGAGCACATTAGAGTTGGCATTTAATGTTGGAATGAAGCCAACAAATGAGTGTGAGCATTCTCAGCAAAACACAAGGTTGTTCAGCATTGCTCTTTCAATTAGTTAATTGCGAATTTGTTTTCAAGGGATTATTAGTCATTGATGTGGAATAATTATTCAGCTTGCTATAAAGTTTATTGTTTTAGATATTTTAACCCTTTTTGGAAAGGATGATTACATTGCTCAATTCAAAATAATGATAATAGAGGCTGAAATGGCTGCAAGTACTGTGTTGATGGTCCAAGATGGAGCGAAAGCTTGCGTAGGAGTGGAAATCAATGATTTAGGCATGTGAATGTATAGCTCATGGGTGAAATTTTTGCATGGGGTTTTATTCAGCATAGTCAATGATATATCTTTGAAAAGATTTCTTCCTGTTTTGTCTTCACACATATTCAAAACATCGACCAAACATTTTGAAAGGTCGATAATTTTACTGGAAAAAAAAAAGGTTTTATTTGCTGAATGGATTTAAAAAAGATAAAGTTGGCACTGCAAATTCTTACCCACAATGTTCTTCAGAATTGAACACCAAGTATTCGTTTCTTGAGTCATATGGAATGTCATCGAAGCATTTGTTACTTTTTTGCCTTATTTTAGAATTGAATTGAAGACATGGTAAACCCTTGTCGATAAAATCTGTGGAAAAACAGTGGAAAAGCATAAAACAGGATCTAGAACAAAAAGATGCAAGGGTGGGTTATAGCGTAGACCAGGGGTCGGCAACCTGCGGCTCTTTCGATGTCAAGATGCGGCTCTCCAGTTCCATATCGAGAGAAAAAGCAGATTTTTTTTCATTAGTTATCCGATTAAAATCGATTTTTATAAGGAAAATATTGAAAAATGGCATAATCATCCGTATATTATCCAAT
>JAQFXT010000804.1:0-25215 GCA_034683725.1 Strigamia crassipes | reverse complement strand
CATGTACGTATTGCGTCCGCGTTGAAAGCGAACTCCTTTTTTAACGCGATGGTGCATGACTTGTTCGTACCCACTTTCGCAAAGATCGTCTCCATGGTGGCAATATTATCATCTAAAACAGAGTCGTCCGGGAGGTCGTCGAGAATGCGACTAGCGGCGGCCATCTTTTGAAATGAAAATCAATTTTATCAATTTTTTGAAATCTGGTTGTTGATTTATAAACCGTGTAAAAGCAAAATCGTGTAAAACGAGTGCCGTGTAAATCGGGGGATAGGTGTACTCCACAATATTAAACTTACACTTCACAATATAAAACTTATATTGCATAATATAAAACTTACACTCCACAAAATAAAACTTACACTTCACAATATAAAACATTACTTTTTATCAAAACCTGCGCCACAATATAAAACTAATTTTAAATCATACATCACAATCTGTCTAAAGGTGCCTACGTGCTATTTCTACACAAAATTGTATAGAAATAGCCGACATGATATTTCTACACAAAATTGTGTAGAAATAGCCCACTGCTATTTTCACACAAAATTGTGTAGAAACAGCCGACTTGATATTTCTACACAAAATCGTGTAGAAATAGCACACTGCTATTTCTACACAAAATTGTGTAGAAATAGCTGACATGATATTTCTACACAAAATTGTGTAGAAATAGCCCACTGCTATTTCTACACAAAGTTGTGTAGAAATAGCCGACATGATATTTCTACACAAAATTGTGTAGAAATAGCCCACTGCTATTATGTAGAACTAGCCCACTGCTATTTCTACACAAAATTGTGTAGAAATAGCCCACTGCTATTTTTACAAAAAATTGTGTAGAAATAGCCGACATAATATTTCTACACAAAATTGTGTAGAAATAGCCCACTATTTTTTTACACTAATTTGTGTAGGAATAGCCGACATGATATTTCTACACAAAATCGTGTACAAATAGCCTACTGCTATTGTGTAGAAATAGCCCACTGCTATTGTGTAGAAATAGCCCACTGCTAATTCTACACAAAATTGTGTAGAAATATCCGACATGATATTTCTACACAAAATTGTGTAGATATACCCGACATGATATTTCTACACAAAATCCTGTAGAAATAGCCCACTGCTATTTCTACACAAAATCCTGTAGAAATAGCCCACTGCTATTTCTACACAAAATTTTGTAGAAATAGCCCACTGCTATTTCTACACAAAATTTTGTAGAAATAACGGACATGATATTTCTGCACAAAATCGTGTAGAAATAGCCCACTGCTATTTCTACACAAAATTGTGTAGAAATAGCCAACCTAATATTTCTACACAAAATCCTGTAGAAATAGCCCACTGCTCTTTCTACATAAAATCCTGTAGAAATAGCCCACTGCTATTTCTACACAAAATCCTGTAAAAATAGCCCATTGCTATTTCTACACAAAGTCGTGTAGAAAATCGTGTAAAAATAGCCCATTGCTATTTCTAAACAAAATCGTGTAGAAAATCGTATTGAAATAGCCGACATGATATTTCTACACATAATTGTGTAGAAATAGCCGACGTGATATTTCTACCAAAATTGTGTAGAAATAGCAGTGGGCTATTTCTACACAAAATCGTGTAGAAAATCGTGTAGAAATAGCCCACTGCTATTTCTACACAAAATTGTGTTTTAGCCATAAACGGACCCGTTTTTGCCATATACAGGCCCGTATTTATGTTAAAAACGTTCGTTTTTACAGTAAAAACAAACGTTTATGTCTTAAAACCGTTCGTGTTTACCATAAAAAAAATTTTCATGTAAAAAACATTTGTTTTTATTGTAAACAGGCCTGTTTTTACGGTAAAAACGGTACCTTTTTATTATTAAAAGGCCTGTTTTCACAATACCGTAAAAAATCCAAAAGTAAAAATTATTAAGTGCGTTTATTCAAAAGTACATTTTCTTCCTTTTGTAAAAGGAAGATAAGTAACATAAGTAACAAAAGGTACTTGAAATTGAACGCACCTATAGATTTTTGTGAAGATCAATTATATTATTTATTAATATATTGTGCTGAAGTTATAACAATACTGTGTTAGCATTTAAGCGAGGTGCTCGATTTATTACAATTGTTCAAAGTTTTCTAGTTGCGTTACTAAGTGATGGAAAAAACACACTGTATGAAATTCTGGTTAGAGTAAAATGCTTTTATGTTCCTGTTGAAGAACCCTGTCATTTATGATGCATAAGACAACAAATATTTATCTTTTTTTTTTATATTAATAATTTCACATATTAAATCTGATTTCAGAAGAAAAAAGAAATTAAAATTAATAAAGTAATCTTTAGTAATAAATTTAAAATTTTAGTTTTACCACTAATAAAATCTGGACTGGCATTTAAGTTAGCTTTGCTGTTTGAACTGTTGTCTGTTATTTATATGAGTAAATTATATTTTTTAAAGGTTGAAAAATTATGCAGAATTATATTTTTACCTTGATCCATTTTCACTGACATTTTCTGTTGCAATAGAATCATCAACAACACTTGTAGAACTTACTGCAGCTTCTATTTAAACACAGTAATAGTTTAGTTAAAATTTAAACATTTCTTGAGTAATTTAAACAAACCTGCATCAGACGTGGCCTAAACGAGGACGAACGTTAAAAATGTAACCAAGGCGTGGCCAAACCTTGGCCAAAACGAAGGCAAAATGTGTTGAAAATATGGTCAAGACGTGGCCCAGACTTGGCCAAAACTTGGCCAGAACGAGAGCGAACATGTTAAAAACTTGGCCAAAACTTGGCAAAAACGTTGCTAAGATTTGGTCAAAACAGAATTTCTAACAGTCCATCAATATGGTGGCAAGATTCAGATAATCTAACGCACATTTTGATATTGTAATACATTTATATACAACAAAACAATCAATGTACTAACCCAGCTGGACAGAAACAATTTGCATCTAAAATATTTTCTTTGGAAAATGTAACGCACACACTGTGCTGATGTGGTCTTTGTGATGGCTGCACATCGCATTTGACAGCAACTTCAATACTGTTGTGGGGATGATGAAATGTTTAAAAAAAAATTTTATATCCTCTAAAAGCATATTTATATCTTTTTTCTGAATTATTTCCCAGAAAATGTTCATTTTTTTCCTTAGATGAGGAAGGGAAAGTTTTTAAGCTCTTCCCCCAATTACCCTTGTGCGATCTTTATACGATCTTAAAAACAGTGCACTCGGAATAGCCATTTGTTTATAAGATTGTTTACTTCATGCCATGGTACGAAACACGTGTCTTTAAGTCTTGGTTAGAATTTTGCCACTAGATAGCGCGCATACAACTGCGCGTATGCGATTTAGCATGGCCGAGCTATAATTAATGACGTTTTGTCAGCGGCCAATGACAGCAATCCCCAAGATGGCGCTACCTTGTACAAAAATGGCGTCCCGGCTGATGTTGTTTCAGATTGTAGTCTCAGTTTTAATCACATTTATTAGTAGTAAGTAGCTTAAAATGACTTCCAATAAATAATTAACAACTGTTATGGTTTCAGAGAACGCAAAAGCCGATCGAACCAGCGAGAAAATATACGTGAACTTGAATGGCGACATGCCATGTTTTCGCCGACTCAACGCAACTCATCAAATTGGCTGCGCATGTAATGTTCAGTAACACAAACAAAAATCGATATTTCTATTAATAAAATGTTTACAATTCACCAGCACTGCGAGGCGGAAGCGTAGGAATCATACATTACGTCGAAAATTACTCCGCGCTCAATGATTTACTCGAACATGGCGTAAATTTTCCATTTGTTATCGCAATTCGTCCCAATTATTTCGCCAGGTAAACAGAGTAAACGCGAAACAAAATAATAAAAGTTTATCTTAATTTGTTTTTATTATTTAGGATGACTTTGGAGGATATGAAATCATCGGGGAAAGTGAGCGGCGTATTGTTAATTTATCCATCGAACGAAACCTTCGAGAAGCATCCATTTTCGCCGGATCAAAAATGTCCGAATATGAATTACGGTATGAAAAGTAAATAGAAACGTTATTTTTTACGGTATTTTAATATTTTGTTAATGGTTTTTTTAGGATTGTATCGCGACGATACGAGTTGTTCTTTGCCTTGGAACAAGGTCGGAAGTGGCATTTTGTTCGAAGATTGGGGATTTCCGATATTTATCATGAAGGAACAACGTGATATTGATCTTATCATTTCGTGTTATCAAACATTTAACAGTCGTGCGAGCGGGAAAGAAGATAAATGGCCGTTTTGTGCCGCGGAATTGAAAGCCAACATGTTGGGAGCGAAAGACACGAAAACTTGCATCAGAAGAAGCAATTTAATCACCAATTTGCAACAAAGTGACGTCGAATTAATCTATTTTTTTGAATTAATTAATTAATTAATTGTTTTCAGCTCAAATGTGCGATCCGTTGGGCGACCACAACATCTGGTCGACGCTTTTACCGACTAACAAATCGACTCCGCATTCGAATAAATCCGTCATATTTTTATCCGCGAAGGTTTTATAAATTCACGAAGTTATTCGACATTTTTATATAATTTTTTTTTAATTTTTAGTTGGATGCCGCCTCCATGTTTGATGGTATTTCACCGGGCGCTCATTCGACTATCACAGGATTAGTTTGTCTGGTTGCGATTGCTGAAGCGTTGTCGAAGCACAAAGAAGATTTTAACTCAAAAATGAACGTTATGTTTAGTCTTTTAAATGGTGTAGGTTTTTTAATATTAATATTTTAGATATTTGTTTTATTTTGTTTTGTTTCGAAGGAATCGTTCGATTATATCGGTTCGAGTCGAATGGTTTACGACATGGAGAGGGATAATTTCCCCGTGCCGCTCGACGAACAAGTGACGGATCAACCGGCTCTGTTTAAATTAGAACACATTGCGCATTTCATTGAATTGAATCAGTTATCGCAAATGGCGATTAACGAATCGATTTTCTTGCATTTTGATCCGTTGTCGAGTTCTTTAGGGTCGATTGCCGAAGATGTGAGTTAACAACACGTACGAATTGCATTTTTTTTTTTTAAATTAAATTTTTTTTTTTTTAATTTGAAGAACAAAAAATTGAAGTTGGAGTTGCTGAAACAAGCCGAGCATTTTGGTATCAACATGACGTCAGCGACTCCTGATGAATTGCCGCTGCCACCAGCGTCGTTTCAATCGTTTTTAAGAGGTTTTAACATGAGCGGTGTAGTTTTAACAGATCACAACGGGAGTTATACTAACAAGTTAGGAGAATAATCATGATTTTATTATTATTTTTTTAAATTTTGATTAGATTTAGATGCATATCTCATGTTCCAGTACAGTTGTGAGCGGAGCTTGTGTAAATTGTGTTATCGTCCGTTTATGACTATACTGGAATTGGTAGTCCGGGCCCATGTTTTTAGTTCAGCGACTAGGATGATTAGTATTTAATTTTCTGTACGTTATTTCAGGTATTATAACAGTATTTACGACACTAGGGATCGGTTGGAAGTGTCGTTCGAGTCGGCTATTCCTCTTCAAAATCAAACGATTTTACAAATTCATTTGGCGCGCATCGCGTCAACGGTTGCGACAACGATTTACGTGCTGGCGACCAATCACACTGACAAGAGCATCCAGATTAATTATTCACGGGTACGGCTCGTTTGCAATGGTTTAATTTAAGTGTTGAATTAAGTTTTTGTTTACTAGATTCACGATTTGCTGATTTGTTATTTGAATCGTAGTAGTTGTCCGTTATTCTTGCAATCAGTCGATCCTGCTCAAGCTAAAGTATTGCGTGAGTTTAGTCATTTAGTTTTATTTTTATATTGTTTTTAATTTTTTCTTGCGATTTTTTTGTAGCTGAAAAACCGTATCCGCTTTATGTGAGCGTAGATGCACATTCCAACCCATTAACAACACTAACATTACAGCTGATAGCGTTTTTGACCGGTGAAGTAGTGGTGAATGAAACCAAATCGGATTGTCACGCTCATAAATCTGATCAGGTAATCTCATGCATATGTAGTTAAGAACTTACTCCTTTTTCTGATTTTCATGATTTTTTAATGGATTTTCTTGGTTTATTTGTTTCATGATTTTGAATGAATTTTTATGGTCTACAGCAGAGTGGCTATTTTCTCCTCATCCAGATAATTTTTTTTGTTTAATTCTTACCTCGGATGTACTTTATTTTCACCTCATAATTTTTTTAAAATTAATTTTTAATTTGCCATTGGTCATTGGTGCGACTTTTTCACCTTCTCGCCAATTGTTTTTTTCAGCTTTTGGTGACGTTTCGGTCACGTTTTGGCCACTTTTTGGATTCAAACCAAAAATACTGCCCAAACGTGACTGAATCATCACCAATAAACTTTAAAAGATCACATTACGGTTTTTTTTTGTAGGTTTTTGTCATTTTTCGGTGCCAAAATGCACCTAAAACATCACCAAAAAGCCAAGAAATTACACAATTCTACAAAAATAACCGCAATCAGATATTTTTAAGCTTTTTGGTGACGGCTATTACACGTGCCCTTATTACGTTCTTGTAATGTTACCGGTGACTGATAGCACAATGTTCGAAAATCCGCATTTTGTCGTTAGTCAGGTTTAAATTTTCGCCATTGGTCACTTTGCCAATGGTCAACTTCAGATTATTGGCGAAGACCAATTTCGCCGATGGTACGGGACCCCCAATAGAACATTATCTTTAAAAAAAATTACTGAGGTGGAAATAAAATACATCTAAAATAGAAATTAAACAAAAAAATTATGAGGTGGAAGTAGCCTATATGGTATTTCCATCTAAGATGATGGAGATGTAGTTTCAGCCAATTTACTATGGTGTTTTTAAAAATTATTTTTAATTACTTTTATGATTTATAATGATTGTTTCATGATTTCTCATGATTTCTGTTATTTTCTTATGATTTTGCTATGATTTATAATGATTTCTCACGACTTTTGATGATTTTATTTGTGATTTATAACAATTTTTTATTATTTACAACGATTTTTTATTATTTACAACGATTTTTTATTATTTACAACGATTTTTTATTATTTACAACGATATTTCTATGATTATTTATAACGATATTTCTATGATTATTTACAACGATATTTCTATGATTTTTCATGATTTATAATGATTTTTCATGATTTCTAATGGTTTCTATGATTTCTAATGGTTTCTATGATTTCTGATGATTTTTTAAATGATTTATAAATACTTTTTATGATTATTATGATTTCTAAAAGCTCTCTAATGAATTATTACGATTTCTAATGGATTTCTAATGAATTATTATGATTTTTAAAACTTATCGTATATATTTTTAGATATTTCGTTACATATGGATGAAAGGCTCATTGAACAAGGAAGCAAATTCAATTTGCGTTAAAACAACAGCAAATTACTCAAAAGCAGTTTCTCCCGCTTTCAGCATCGACGGTAATTCCCCTTTAACTTTTTAATTAAAATTTTCACTAAACTATTTCTTTTACGCTTTTTAAGGTTACGACTTCGATTCCGGCTTGTACTCGACGTGGACCGAGAGCATCTGGGACACGACGTCGGTACGGATCTTCTTGAAGCCAAGTCCGCAGTGGGAGATAACCGTTTTATTTGTCGGCTTGTTTGTATGCGCTTTGTCTTTTGTTGTCGTTTGGTTTATCGAACGAAACGCGAGCATTTTGTTTGGAAACGGTCCTGTTGGATGCTAGGGATTATACGCAAATCAGGTTGCTATGGTGATGCTGAATCCTACATTAATTAATTCCAATCCTCCTCCAGCCCAACTTTAATCTCCTATAACTTATTGAAATTAAAGAGAAGAGGAAAAAAATAAAAAAAATTAAATTGATAAAATCTAAATTTAAAAATAAACAAAAATGTCATTTGTCTTCCATTTTGGAAATTTCAATACCGACACCTTAAGGATTGCACTCACCCTAGAAGCCTGGTTTGTGTGAAAAACTGAACCACATTTAATTATTTTTATTTTTTGTAAATTATTTCCACTTTTTGTATAATAATTTGTATATTTCTCGTATTTTTCTCGTGAAATATTTTTTATTTTAAAATTTTTCAAAGAATAATGTGTATAAAATGTGCAATTTATCGCTTTAATTACTCATATCTAAATTAATTTTGGTCGTGATTAGGGTTTTAATTTATTTGAAGCATTATTCACGCCTTGTGACTTTTCTAAATTTCACTTTAACCTCATTTAACTCTTAATTAATGAGGTTTATCAACTTAATGTACTACAATAAAATCAAATACCTTTTTAATACTTTGTGTTATATTAAAAAGAAATTATTTAAACGTTTAATTCGCAGGTTTCGGCTGTTTCGCGGCTCCGATATTAGCGTATGTATTTTTAATTCTTAATTCCGTTCATTCCTTTAACCTACTTTGCTCTAATCGTAATTAATTTGCTCTTCATTTATTTCAATTTCCTGAAGAGCTCACTTGAGAGGCCAGTTTCGATAATAATGACGTTGTTGACTTGATTTCGACTAATGACACTAATGAGAATGGCCTACGAGGTAAGAAAAATAACGTGCAAACTCGTTATTTTCGGGCGAAATAATTATTTATTCATTTATTTAGTACGTTGGAATGAGTCAGACGGTGCTGCGAGTGTTGTTTTTCACTCCGAAAGACTAAAAGCTTTGGAAAATGAAAACGGCAGGTTGGTGGTTACTATTCCGTAGTGTAAAACGCATAGGCTACAAGGTCCCGCGGGTGCGGCAGACAAGGGAAAATTGGAGCTTGGGAAATGGATTTGGATTTTTTTTTTCTTTTTTTTTTTTTTTTTTTTCTTTAAATTTATATTTTTAATTTTTAATTAAACGAAAAGTTGGGATTGGTCGAGAGTAAAGGTAAACAGGTAATTTGCAAATTGACTTTTCCTGGGCGCGAATGAGCTGGGAGATAGAAGAGAGGCGACTTTAAAACTGAATGTGCGGATCCTGTATCGACTTCTCTGGCTAATTAGCCGTTTTCTGCATTTTAAATACTGTTACCTGGCAAAGTGAGGTTTCATGTTTGCTTTTCTGCTTTTTGCCAATCGGCTTTTAATGAACTCCTGGGAACACGAAAGCTTTCGATTTTTTTTTTTTTTTTTTTTTTTTTTTTTTTTTTTTTTTTTTTGCTTGCTTTTAACTTTACGATAGTAAAATAAACGTAGCTTCACTAATTACTCGCTTTTAATTTTGAGAAAGGATGAGAAACGCCGTTTGAAGGCTTTTCTTCGATTTTTTTTTATTAAGAAAACGCAGTACCGTAAATCTTTCGGTTGTATTAGATACCCGCAGTTTAATGGAGACTCGCGCATTAACGGTGAGTATACATTGGTATTTAGGTTGTGTTTGCACTAAAACCAATTTTTAGAAACTGTAAATTGACACCATCTTAAAATTATTCCAATATTCCCATAAATTAATAATATTTATTGGTTTAGTTGATGATATTCGCAAATATTTTTTGAGTATTTTCTTTTTACACTTAAATGCGTGGGAAAATACTATATAAAAAAATATGCGAATATTATCAAAAAAGTGGATAAATATTATTAATTTACGGGATTTTTGGAATAATTTTAATTTTTGTAACCAAAGAATTGCGAGTCTCTATTACAACACTCCGCATTATAATAGAAGTCCGCATACTAGTGGAAAATTTTAGCTTTTCCCGCAATTAAATAGAAGACCATGACCTAATGGGGGTTTGCGTCCAACCGGAGGATTTACGGTATTTGGCTTCGATTGGGATTGATTAAGAAATTTTTCCACGTCACGACTCCTATCAAATCGCTTTAACTTGAATCATTTACTTTATCGGAGTGGCAATAAATAAATAAATAAATAAATAAATAAATTTAAGTCGAAACCGGTGAAGTAGCATGGAATGGAAGGACCTTGAGTTTGCAATTTGGGATTAAATGACAAAAATATGACCAATTTCAGCAGAAATTTTGATACAAGTAATGCAAACACGGAACTACTACAGTACAATTACGGCCTAGATTACTAAGTTCCCCATTTTGGTTGATGAGTTTTACCACTATAATTGACCAATTTTGCGTACTAAAAGCGCAAAGTTTTTGCTACTTTAAACAACAACTATATATATATATTTTCTGCTTTTTTTAGGGATTTATTTCACTAATATAAATTTATAAATCAGTGGCCACCCACCCATAATAGCGTATTTCTTGGATTAGAACCTCTCCTCTTTAATGGGCATTTAAAAAATATAAACACTGAGCTTGCGGGGGTGTGGGAGCGCTTAAAAACGTTTAAGGCTCACGTACTTATGCACTGGCATGTGCGTGGTTAGAAGTCTCACGTTCCCTTGGGTGTAAATATCGCGAGCAGGTCTTAAAAAAACGAATGGATTTTTAAAATAGTTGGATTTTAGCGAAAATCTGAAATTATTTCCTCGTAAAACCATTGAAAACGCTACAAAAGGGCGCCCCGCGTTAATTGCTAATGAAAGAATAGAAACGGACACGCCAAACGCTATTCATTCGAGTTAAAAGTCGCGAAAATTAATACTGTGTGAGAATCTCTCATCTTTAAAGTGCATAGGAAGTCTGTTGGCTTTTGAAGGAATTTTTCAGTTGATATAAAATCATGTTTCCGATTTAATATTCTTCAAACTTCCGGTTCAGTGATAAAGAAGAGATTACAGGTTTATAAAAAAAAATAGAAAAGAAAAAGATTGGCAAGCTAAAAAAGTTATTTATTTTTTTGTTGACTGCGTTTGAATTGTTCATGTTTTTAGCATTGAAATTTTAATTCGACGGGTTTTTTTTTTTTTTGGTTTTTTTTTGTTTGTTTTTGCTGGTAATTTTTCTTTGTGTTTTTTTGTTTCGCTTAGATCATTGAATTGGAGCATGAAAAAGCATTTTGAAGCAAGTTTTGGTCCCTTTGGGACTCCGTGGAAATTTTGCAGGTAAAGCTAGTTCTGTCACATTGCAGCAATCAAATTATGGTGTGGAGAAACGAATCTAATGAAGAATGCTCGGTCCTAAAGGGAATCTCAGGTACAATTCTGGTGTTTGCAGAGATGCATCGATCAGCTTTTCAACTGTTGGCTGCTTTTCCGAAGCCAAAAGCGGCGTTCTTGTAACTCCAGTTGTAAATTATTGGTGGAATTTTTAAGGGGAGAAGTCGTAAATTTAATTTTAGTGAAGCGTAATGTATGTGGTGAGTTGTCTTGCTGGCTGGAATTGAATATTTTTATCTTTTTTCATATATTGGCGTGTATAAAACATGAGCAAGAAGTTATTTGGCGAGCTCTGACCTGTTAACACATTCAAGAGTTGTTTCAGTCCCGAGACAATAGCTGTTATCAGCAAATTATTGATTGGACAAGAGAATGCTTTGTTCCCTCTCTCCAATGTTGTTCTTGTCTTTTGACATAATTTCCAAATGCCTTTTTACAATTTTAAATTAAAAATTGAAACTTATACGTATTTGGAAATTGATTTCGCAAACAACAATAAATTAAATTAATGTGTCACTTGCTCATGTTGGCAACAACAACATGGAGGAATTTTGGAAATTCTTTTAGGAAATTTTTTATTTCAGTGCTGGTGATTAAAAAATTATGATTTCACTTGAAATTGATCAAATTAGGAGGACCCTGGTGGAAGGAAAATTAATGCGTTTTTGTAATAAAAATGAATTAATCTTTTTTACCAATTAGAACTAACCAACTGAGGCCTTTAGGATGTTAGGGAAAATCAAAAGAGTATTTGGGCAACTAGTGCAGCTGTGTTTTGTTTGCTGTTTTACCAACTGACACACGTGTCTGTGCTACGAGATAGCGAGTCATTTGCTACACGTGTGTCAAGTTGGCATGAGATTATCAGGATTCGACACGAAAATGTACTGCTAATTTGTATGCGATTAGTACTATTTAATTAAAAAATTTCGCGTTATGCTGGCTTAATGTTTGAGTATTTTAATCGAACAATTTGCACAAGCTGTAGCCGAGAGGTTGTGTAGACTAACCAACACTTCTGAACTTCAAATATTACACAGTTTGCGCCATGTACTTTTCCCTTAAAATTATAGTATTTTTTACGTTATAATATTTATAACTTAAAAATATAAAAGTTCAGTTTGCGCTTGCGCTTTTACGTTACAGTTATGAAAGTCGACTTACCTTACAAGCCACGTGATTTCCGAAACTAGGAACTGTTTCTTATATTAAATATAGATATAATTTCTGTTTTAACTAATTCAAAACAATGCCACAACTTCATTATTGTGAATTGAAATGATTTCCAAAGGAAAACAATGAGATAATCAGTAACATGCTCTCCTCTTGCAATGAAGTGGAGAATTCAGAATGGCGGCAAACGAGGTCATTGCAAATCGAAATTTTTGATCAGTGACGTCACAATGACGTAAATAGTGGAAAATTACCGATTGGCTACGCTATTTTTCGATATAGTGTAAGCTTCGTTAGACTTATGAGTTTTCTACTGTAGTTATAGGCATAATGAGGATTTTTATAACGTAAAAGTATATGGTGCAAACTGCGTATTGACTAAAGGGTTTCAGTAGTAATTAGAGGCAATTTTGTAATTTTACATTTTGGAATTGTCATGTGATATCGATTCCACCAATAGTGTGCGTAATTGCAAAGGCTGGAAATTAAGCAAAAGATAGATTTAGCAATTTTGAAACTTGTCAAACATAAAACAAAATGGAGGTGGCCATCGATCTAAGAGGTCATTTAATTTATTTTACAACATGTTGAAGCATTTGTAAATCCATAAATAGCTAGACAAACCAAGAAACAACTTTAGAGCACTCAGTGAAACTTGTAACGGTGAGACTGTTGTTGTTTCTGCCAAATTTTAATTTTTTTTAGCGATGTGTGAGTTGAATTGTGATCAGTTTTCTGCATCACATTTTACGGTGGTTGGATTATGTGAATATTGTCAGAATCTTGAAATCACTCAAATGCAACATCGTGCAATTGAATTTGAAAGCATCAAAAATGATTGATTTTGCGATTATTAGAAAAATCACAAAATTACAAAACCATAAATTTAATGAAATCCTATAATATAAATTTGGAATTTGTTAGATTGAGGATTTTTGCAATCTGACTTGACCAAATTTCTTTCGACCAAGAAAAGCTTTGACCCCAACAGTCATTATTGTCGACAGGAGATTACATTAGGCAGTTTGCCTCATGCTGTCCCTAGTGGGAGATAAACGGGATCATTGTTTCTATCATTAATGGAAACTCGCGTGTATTTATCGAGGCCGGTCACTTCATCGTTTTTGCCTTTTCATTTCATCAGGCGACGAAATGAATGAACGTACCGATGACGTTTATTTCATCGCCAAGTCGCGAACGTGTCCACGAAACGTGGCGGCGACATAACATAAGGCCGCAATTGAATATTGAACGCTGCTTTTGATGACTGAACATTGCAACTACACACCGCAACCGAACACCGAAATTGAATACCGAACACTGCGGTTGAACAGAGTTGAAATGAAAAAATATAAACATTGTTGCAATAATAAAAACATTTTTCACACATTTATTTCATATAAAACTAGTTTGTCTTTCACGCACATTTCTTTCTTGTAAAAACTGTTAGGTTTTGACCAATTCCAGTCTAAAAATCTTTACAAATTGCTGGTTTCCTCCCACGAAGCTTCCCTGCAGCGTACCCGCATAAACAAGGGTGCTCGCAGTGAAGCATACATTCATACTCTATTCATTGCCACACCGAAAACCGCCTGTCATTTCGTTGCCTAAATCGCTAGGCGATGTGTTGTAAATACAATCACCCAATTGGGCGTCTTTTGATCTGATTGGTCGAAATGACGTCAGTGTAAATGTAAACATAACGTACACGTTATGTGACATATTGGAGTAGATAAACCCCTCACCTTTGTGCACTCAACAGAACCCGAAGACCTGGACAATTGCGTAAAACCTACAAAATGATACCGGTCGAATCTAGAGAAGAAACGGAGGACGAGGAAGAAACCATAAACCTTGTTGAATGTGATGATTCAAGCGCTAGCATCCGAAAAGTCGAACGAATGGCGCGAAGCATTGACACGCGAATACAATGCACTAATCAAAAATCAAACATGGGAGGAAGTCAAGCGACCCGCAAATCTAAAAACAATAGGAAGTCAATGGGTTCTGCGAACAAAACGAAAACCAGATGGATCAATAGAAAAATGCAAAGCCCAACTGTTTTTTCCCAACGTCCAGGAATAGATTTCAATGAGACTTTTGCACCCGTGGCCTGGCCCGCGCCAACTCAATACGCATGATCATGATGCTTGCAGTTGAACACGATTTCACGATACACCAAATGGACGTGATCACTGCGTACCTGAATAGAGAACTTGATGAAGAAATTTACATGGAAAAGCCCGAATCATTTGACACCATCGCCGGAACCGGACACGACAACGTACTCAGATTAAGATGATCATTCTACTGATTAAAACAATCGGGACGGCAATGGCACATCGAACTAGATGATAAACTTTGTCGAAGAGTAGAATTATTTTCATAGAGATAAAAAATGACCCGGGTTTGGTGAAAAAGGGATTTTTTTTTTAGGTTAAGCTACATGAACGCAAACAAACAACTAAATCAGCTGCCAATGTACAGTAGAGTCTCTGTAATCAAACTTATATTGGAATGGCAGTAGTAGGATTACTACAGATTGTCGGATTACTGGATTTTGAATAAAAAATAGAACTGCAAGAACAAGTCACACAATACAGGCTACTGTACAAACAACTAGCAACTGACCGTACTGTACTGTATACATTTTCTCCGTCGCACACACGCACTCATAGACAAGTCGTAACGCGAAAATTTCATATACCGATCTGCTGAATATCGGATTACTGGATGTGTCGGGCTTGCGAAGTGTTGGATTAGAGACTCTACTGTAGTACGAAAAAATTATAATTTTTACTCAACCCTCAACACAGAATTTCTCTGAAATATCGATTGTTTAATTGAAATTCTTACCTGTAGTGCCAACAAGAAATTTTTGAATAATGACTTTTTTTTGAGTTACTGTCAACTTGAGTACAGATTGTAAAATGTTTGAATTTTTGTGGTGGATTCCGTTTTGTCAACTTGTCACACGTGAAACTGCCATGGAAAATCCACAGCACAAAACAAATTGACATCATTTTATAACCATTCAAATCGTTGCTGTTGCGCGTTGATAGATAAACTTTTCCATTATTGACTGCTCCCATTGTTATTGTGGCTTTAGTATATGGATTTTGTTCAAGGTGCCATGTATTACGAGAACCTTTACCAAACTTGACATCGATGAGACCTAGCTGATCTAATTTCACACAAACAAGTTACTTAAAGCATCTAGAACCAAGGGTGTCCCTGCTTGAACATGAGACAAGTCTTTTTTCAGTGCGGATCAAAGCTTGGCATCGCGAACTTTGCGTAGTATCTCGAGCTTGCAAAATTAAGTGGCCAGATTCCTGGAGCACCCACATTAAATATAAATTATCAGGAACGGCCTTCTCCAAGACAGGGCCCAGGTGCGAAAAGAATTGTGGATCTTCTATTTGTTGAATTATTGAGTGATTTTCTTTTTTTTTTTTCTGTTTTTATCGGTTTTTTTGGTTTATTTTTCTGGGGCCCTAAGCATATACCCGGGTCCGTGTGCCTTGTACCCGCTGCACCCCTTTTGTGGCCGGCTCTGTAAATTATTTAGTCGGGGACAAAATTGGTTTAAATATTGCATCGAAATGTTGTTTGCGTCAAGTATTTGCAATGAAAGATCGTTGTACAAATTTCCATCGCTTCCAATTTTGAAATTTTAGGTTTGAAGAGTCTTTTTGAAGCTGTCTTAGAGGGGCCTCTGGGTGATTATGCCGCTGGATCTCATGAAGGAAATTCTTGTTGATGTGGTAAGAAACGTTTTGACAACAAGTCGATTTGTGATTACGACGTTTCCAAGTGTTTGTGGTGGGCATTTTGGTTTGGAGTTAATTTGAAGCAATTTGTTGTTAATGTAGGGTTGCCAAGGTGCCTGTATGTCACTGTCTGGTCTCGACCTGGGAAGGAAGGAGGGGTCTGTTGTCATTTCCTCCATTTGTAGAAAAATGGAATCTGAAGTTCCTACTTTACTTTGAGTGGATATACAGTGTTATGTGCACCAAAATGATTCTCTCGGCATTTCAAGCAACTTAGCAGATGTATAATGGTCGAATTGCGTGTGCAAATGGGAGAAAATCGAGTTTGAAAGATCACCAACTTCTGTTTCACTGGAAATTTTCATTTTTATTGTGTTAAATAATTTTGTTTTACTTTAATATTTAAAAGTGTTGGGTCAATAAAGTTACAGGCATAGCCAGGATGCTGTTCTGAGTTAGCAAAGATGTATGCAAGGCTGAACATTAGATTAGCGGCTGTTTTCGATAATGACGAAAATTAGTTTACAGATAGAGCTCGAGGAGCTGAGTCGAATGATACCAGTTTCAACTCCCGGAAATGGGAGATGAGATCTACTTATTAGCAAGGTTAGGTCAGGTCAGGTCAGGTCAGGTCAGGTTTGGTTAGGCTAGCCATATCGAAAACAGCTGCTAATCTAAAGAAACTCTGTATGCAACATTCAAACTTTTCTTATTATATTATATTATATTATATTACATATTATATTGTATTATAGAAAGTTGGAACTTAGTGACATTATAAGGTTATATGTTAGGTGGCGGCAAGTTCCACTTACAACTTTATTACATTGGGGAGTTTCATTACATGTATGATTTTGCAAGTTTTGTGATTTTGCATTAATCACAAAATCAATCATTATTGAAGCCGCTAAAAACAATCACATGATTATGCAATTTGTGCATTGTTCGTTATATTTGGTTTTAGTTGTACCCTATCAATTGAAAATGAAATGCAAAATAACGAAGATTGTAAAATTAATGTTTTGAATCAAAATGCAATTAGCAGTGCTTTAATACGCACAGGTATTACAGAGTATTCCAGAGTTGTTTCTTGAGTTTTCTAGCTGTTATGTGATTATGGACTCTCCAGCACATTGATGATAATTCAAGTTGGTCACTTAGATCGAGCTTGGCCGCCTCCAGTGTCAAAATCCATTGTCAAAATCACAAAAAAATACCATTTAGTTAGACAATTGTGGGATTTTGTATTTTCACTTTCTTGTACTTTAGTAATTATGAATATGATTGGTGGAACAGATATCACATTACAAACACAAAATTGCAGAATTGCAAAATGGTCTGGATTAATGAAACCGACCTAAGCTTATACAGTCACGTCACTGCAGCGTGTTACAGTCAGATCGGCACAATTCACAGGACAATTCCCAATGATAGATGCTTTGAAGCCTCATTTTTCAGCAAAATTGCATCCAAATCTCCAACAATATAGCGGATTGGTTTATCACACTGTGATTAATCAAAGTTATGAAGGTGGGAAAAAAATTGTTGCCAGCCATTTTGATAAATTATACGGAAACGACATCTGATTGGCTGTCTTCTTCTATGCTTATGATGACATAACGTCTTAAGGAAAAAGTCAAGTAAATACACAGTTTACGGCAGGTAATTTTCCAGTATAATTAGGGCATTTTTTGCACTATATTTAGTGTAACGTAAAAGTGTAAAAGATCAGGTTGCGGTTTAACTTTTACGTTAATTGATACTGAAACGAGTAACACGTGCTCCGCTTGCAAATGAAGCGGAGAATTTAAAATGGCGGCGAACGAGGTCATTGCTAATTGCAATTTTTGGTCAGTGACATCAAGGTGAGGTAAATAGTGGAAAACTACCAGATTGGCTACGCTACGGTAATCTTTATAAGGGAAAAGGATGTATTGAACAAAGTAACGTTGGGCTGTTTAGGATGCAGCGAGGTTTTCAATTTGGATTTTTGGTCGTTTCAGTTCTAATAAATGCAATTTGATTAAAACGGGCTCGATGGATGACCTGCAGCCTTACAGGGCTGTTTCCTACATCTGATCCAACATGTCAACTTCAAAAAATCATCACCACAACGATGCTACTTTGAGAGTTTCAGGTAGAGTATATACTATACCTTAAGTGAAAGGTTTAAAAAATGATCACGTTTTCTGGCTTAGTAGGGATTTTTGCAGAATGTGATTTCAGTCCTTTTGAAGTCGATATGAGTTACTTGAACCGAGATTGCATCAAATCTAGGTGTGTTTCGACTCGTGTTATGTGTCTAATTACTTTGACATTCCATTACTGTGTCAAGTTATGTGAACGGAAGAAATTGCGAGGGAAAAAGTTTGAATTGGGGGTTATGACCCTGTGAGCAGTGTCAAACTGTAATAGCAGCGATGCATGTTAAATAGTAGTAGTATTCGCGCAATTTGTATACTAAACCGAAAATTGCTCGTATTACTTGTTTTTGTACTCTTTGCACGTGCCGTTCTCGTCAAGGACTTAATTGAGCTTTTATTTAATTTGGAAGCTCCTGCAAAAATCAATCACTAAGTACAATTGAAAGGCGTGACCTGAATGTGAACAAGAAAATTCATAGCAGCTGTTCTTTTTACATCTTTTGTTAAAAAATTTAAAAATAACAAAATAACAAAAGAATGCTTTTACATGTATATGAGGTTATTTTTGCAATTGTTTTCTTCGGGGAAACATATTTTGGTTATTCGCGCTTTTAAGTGGTGTCATTCAGATTGGATGAATAGTTGAATGTTTGGTAATTAGAGACGTTGTTGGAACGTTTAGTGGATGTAATGTTAAGAGGTTTGAGTTATTTGTCACTGGGAACGAGTGTGGAATAGTAAATAACGTTGCAAACCCCTGTAGTGTGGGGGTGTGGTCAAGGAGGGCCTACTCGAATTTGACATTTGACCTTTTAGGACAGTGAGTGTTTACCAAACACATGTCAACATCTTGCAAAATGTCTTCAGATTTTGTTGGTTTTTTTTTAATAATTTTAAATGTGTTAGGATTTGTTAAAAATTTGAAATTGGTTTAAATTTTGCATGTGGAATTCAAGTTTTGTTGGGGTTTGTCTTATGTAATTTTAGGTTTGTTGAGGTTTGTTGAAAAAATTTCGTATTTGTTGGAATTTGTCATGAAAAATCTAATTTTGCTGGAATTTATCATAAAAAATCTATTTTAACTACGATGAAATTTATAAAAAAAATGAAATTTTTATAAAATTTATCAAAAATATTTGAATTTTGTTGAGATTTATATTAAAAAAAAATTAATTTTGTAGAAATTTATCAAAAAAAAATTAATTTTGTAGAAATTTATCAAAAAAAATTGAATTTTGATAAATTTTATAAAAATATTTTTAACTACGATGAAATTTATCCAAAAAATTGAATTTTGATGAAATTTATCAAAAAAATGAAATTTTGATATCATTTATCAAAAATAATTCGTATTTTGTTGAAATTTATCAAAAAAATGCGAATTTTGTTGGAATTTATTAAAAATATACATATATTCAAATTTATTAAATCTATAAAAAATTTGTCAAAATTTGTCAAAATAATTCCAGCATCATTTTTACTAAAAAAAATAAAAATAATAACTTATAGTCAAATGACAAATTGGCATCAAAATTTTCTCCCTCTTTCCCCTTAAATTTCGAGATTAATGACTGAAATATTGAATGTCTTTTGATTCCCAGCAATGGATCGATTCGGTTCACTCCTGGTGATTGGTGATTAAAATTTGAAGAAAAAAAAAAATTTATATTTTCAATATGTTGCAAATTATATTGAATCAATTTTGACAAATTCCTAATGTTCAAACATTAATCCCAAAATATTCCAAAACAAAACTCACAATTCATTTATACTCCAAACTTCAATTTCCAAATTTAAAATTCCAAAAAAAATAAAATAAAATTTTTTTTCTTCAAATTAGTTGACATGTTTAACTTTCATTTTCATTGACTGCAGAAAAAAGTCATTTTTGACTTGGATTTTTTTCCCTTTCTTTAACTTTGAAGTTATGGTCGGGTGATTTAAAGCTCTATAAATCCAGTGTGTGTATCTCTTTCTCTTTCTCTCTTTCTCCTCTTCTCAATATTCATCAGTGAATGGTTGAGCGAACCTCCAAGGCTGCTATGACATTATTCTTTGAGCCAGCAAGTTTGAAATTTCGGAGGCTGAGATGAAAATAAGAGTGCAAATGGAATTTTGATAGATCAGTATCAAACAATATTTGCAACTCACATTATTTAAATGGAACGTGTCAATTGTGCTTAACATTTAATGGACTGATTATAACTCCTTTTAATCCCTTTTCATGGCCGATCGATGCGAAATCAATAACTGCATGCAAAAATCTTTGCCGACACAAATATGTTTACAATATTTGTTGCTTCACAATATGTGAATATTCCTAAGAGAATTTTGATTAATTTTTAATACAATATTTTCCGTGTCGATAGTTTGTTTACAAATACAACAATGCGTATTATAAGTGCGATCAGTATATGGAGTTTATGAAGTCAAGCTTGTATGATTATTATGTTATTGTTCCTATTTTGCTACCGTTTTTCCCCGAATTTAACGGTATTATGGTGTGTTCGGATACAGCACAAGATTTGTGTTGTATTCGAATTACAAAAATTATTGAAAATGTTCAAAATTGTCGAAAAATAATTTTTATTTTCAGGTTTTGATCTAAAACGAACAATTTCTGCTCGTTATTTATCTAAATCAAACAATTTTTGCACCAAATAAATCCATTTTTTTTTTTTTTTTTTTTTTTAATTCCAATTTTTTTACAAAGTATTAATTATTTCACTTAACCCTCGCAGTACCAACCTAAAAAAAAATTCCTCGCACACCCAACCCGGGTCATTTTTTACCCCAAGTCAAAAAATTTTTTCCAATAATCTATGAAAATGATTCTATTCAACATAATAATGAATTATTTCATTATTATGTTGAAATTTGACCAATTTCTTATTTCTTAAAAGAGTACGATAAAAACTTTTGTGGTTGAAGTCAAAAGTAAGGCATAAACAAATATATTTCGTGAAAAATTTTTGTTTTTATTGTTTAATCTATTATTTTTTTTATTGTTTGTCATGATGTTTAAACAAAATACACGAATTTTCAGAAATAAATTCCGATTAGTTTTGGAAAAAAAAAATAAAAACACTTTTGTGGGTCTAAATTAACCCTAAGGTTTAAAATCAGCATTAACAGCATTACTTCGTCCATAAGTGATGAAGACTAGCATTTCAAGCCGACCCATTTTGTATTTTGTACAAATACGGTCAATCTTCACAATTGACAGTCATATTCGAATACAACACCATTGTGATGTATTAGAAGTTGTGTTATATTCGAAAAAAATTCTGAAACTTTAGAAAAATAGAGTTTTCGAACAAACCCGAATACAACATAATCTCGCATGATTAGGCTTATGAGTGTTTAGGCTTAGATGTGTATTATATTGTTTTTGCTAGTGATTAGTAAGAAGGAAAGTCTAGACACTGCGCAAATTCGACGTAATTTCGTGATTAGCGGGGCCGTCAAGCACGGAAAAGCGGTAAAAGTGAAATAATATTGAATAATATGCCATGTGTTTATGTAATTTTGTTGTTGTTTCGCTTAATAACCAGTTTTCATTACAAGTTGTAATAAAAATTTACTAGTTGAGCATGACTTTTGGTGCATGAATAGCACATTGCATATGTTTTGTGTCAAAGGTTCCGTGACCTCTAGGCCTTACCTATTACCCCCAACATATGTCAGAAGTATCACCTGTATGGTAATGACCGGAAACGTGTCAGATCCTATTTTCTTGTGCAAAACCAACGGTTTTAATCAATTTTTCTTGAGAAATTTGATATTTTAATCTCGGATCGATTTTTATTTCATTTTGCACGAATTTTGTATTTCGTGATTAATAATTGATGTTAAGTGGATGGTTTTATCCAAACATTTTGTCGTGTACTTTTGGGGCCTATTTTTGAAAACGGAACGCTAAAATTGATCAAATGTTTTTTTTTTGGTTTTTTTTTTTTTTTTTTTTTTTTTTTTTTTTTTTTGGGCAAGCATTTTTTATTGATGTGGTCTCAATTTAGGGACTTGTTTGTTTAGTTGAGCTAATATAAGGTTTGATTCATTGGAACAAGCTCAGTTTATTTTGTTGTTTTTTTGCAGATCCCAAGACCTGCCATTACTGCAACTGATGGGGAATTGGTAAACAGGAGTTTTCGTAGTCAAACGTTAAACGTTGCCGTTGAAATGCGCACTTTTCGAAGCGAAATAAATACCAATTCGATACGAAAATGGTAAAAAATTTCAAACAGGTTGTTAAATTCATCCAAAATGACGAGATAAATAAACATTTTTTAAAAAAACAAATTTTTTTAAACATTTTTATACGTTAAAAACTAAAAAAAAAAAAAAAAAAATTTAATCCATTCAGTCATGCGCGATTTTATTTTTTCTAGACATTTTTTCTGAAAATGAGAACAATCGCATTCGATCGCTACGGATAATAAGATGGAGTCGGAGCGCTGGCAAGTGTTGAATTAGTGTACTAAAAACTCGCTCATTCGTTTTAATATTTTAGTATTAATTTTTTTCCTTTGCTCTATTTAACAGCGAGCAAGCCGAGCGTACAGTGATTTAACATTTCGAGAAAATACGGCACGGAAATTGGACGCATAAATCGCGCGGGACACGAAATACAAGTCGATCCGAAGCGCCGTTGCGCGCGATGGCCTTGGTTTCCACTCGACAACAACCATCGTGACGAGCACACCAGCGAGCCACTCTGCCAAACACAGCAGATGTGCACGGAAGCAGCAGCTGCACCACATTCGACTCATTAAAGAAAATAGGATTTTATCCACCCAAACCACGATGACTTACCACCACAAAATACTCGTCCTTTGTCTCTGCATTGTGTTCAAAGGTAAGACCGAACCAGAAACCTTTCTAATTATTCGAACACTCATTTTGACGTTTTTCGAGCGTCGTGGCGTCGTTTTGGGCGTTTTGAGGGGGCGATTTGGGAGAAACGAACTGTTGCGATGATTTCATCGTTGATTTAAGTGGATAATTGGATTTTTATTTTTAATTTTTTTTTTTTTTTTTATATTTTTTATTTAATTTCTATTTAGTTATGAATTTAATAGTTTAATTAGTGTGTTTTGGTGGGGCTGGTTGTTGGGCAGCAGATGGCGGATACTCGGGTTGGGTAGTTCGCACTCAAAATGAGTTTGTCACGAATGATGTTCCCTACTGCGCCTGAAAGCAACGAGCGGCTTGTGCGAGTGTTTTTTGAAACGGTTGCCGTAGTAACCAGTCGTTTCAATTTTGCGTCTTTGTTTGCGAGGCGCAGCTCAGAAGCAGCAACTCAAATTGAAAATGACCGAAACTGTGTCATCTTTAAGAGGTGTTTTTTTTTTTTTTTTTTTTTTTTTTTTTTTGGGGGGGGCAGGGAGGGTTTTGTTTACTGTGGTTTTTGTTTGTAATGAGGGAGATTTATTCGTGTGGGTGTTGATTTCCTTCCGAGGATCAATTTTAATAAAAGGGGCAGCAAGATGATGATTGCTTGCGAATTTATACCACATCATAAATTGAACTAAATTGCGTCTTTTGCATTTTCCACTCGAGAGGAATATTTTATCAAGTTCAATGTTTATAAATTGTAAAAAAAAAAAAAAAGCATGTTGTGTTGATTGAACCGTTGATTTTAGCCATTTTGTGTACTGTTAAAAGAGATTTAATTGGAATTTTAAAAATTATTTTTTTTTGGGGGTTTTTAAACGACGAGTTGTGCGTTTTGATTAGTAAAATTGTGGGTTTTGTGTGTTAAAACGATCAATTGTGCGTTTTAATTGATAAAATCGTGATTTCTAAGTGTTAAAACGAGTACTTAGACGTTTTAACTGATAAAATTGTTATTTTCTAAGTGTTAAAATTGTGTTTTTTTATTGATAAAATTGTTTTCTAGAGGTTAAAACGATGAATTATGCAATGTAACTGATAAAATTATTTTCTTAAGGTTAACACGATGAATTATGCAATTTAGGTGATAAAATTATTTTCTAAAGGTTAACACGATGAATTATGCGTTTTAATTAATAAAATTGTGTTTTCTAAGTGTTAAAATTGCGTATTTTAATGTTAAAATTGCGTATTTTTAAACTGATAACACAATTGAGTAATTTTGCGTTTTAATCGTGTTTTACACGTGTTTTGAGGTTGCCATTTTGGTTCTTTTGTGACAGTAGATGGCGGTTAGTTTAACATCTAATTTCTTTTTTTTTTTTTACTGTTTTTATTGGATTTTTTTGTACTTTTTACAAAACATTCTTTGAATTATGTTATTGTTGAGCTGCATAATGGGCGATCTAATTTCGCAACAATTAACCCTCCATTGCAGTCCCCAAAATCGATGTTGACGTGATGACATTTTGTTGTAAATCTATTAACAAAAAAGGGCTGTAACAATTTCTCCGGTAACCTTCGCCAGATGCTGCAGTTGACAACGAAACGGAGCATGCTCGGACAAGATATAGCACACATCCGAAGTGCACGAGACCTTAGCGTCATGCATCCTCAGGGATGGGGAATAATCCTACAGACAGGAGTTGTTTTTGCAGCAATAATTTGTAATTGTAAAACGAGAAGCTAACAGAGGGAAATTCATGGGCTCGACGGTGATGTCAAATTGATTTTAAACCCCTTAGATTCATCGCCGAAGGATGAGAAGCGGCCGATGATAAATGGGACTGGAGAAGAAATATTTGCTCATTTCTCTTTCTTTATTTTCGAGTGTGTAGTTAAGCAACAAGATTCCACTAAGAGATAATACAAATTACAACACCCGATTTGTTGTCTTATCTATCGCACAATTTGCTTTTCGCGCGTTTACCCTGAAAGAAATTGGCGTGAAAATCAAAACGCTAAATCCAATTGAAATTACATTGTTGAAAATTGAAATGGTGCGAAATGACATTGTTTAAATGCAGGGAAATGACATTGTTGAAATGTTGAAAAAGTCTTTGTTGAAATGCTGAAAAAGTCTTTGTTGAAATGCTAGAAAATGACATTGTTGAAATGCAGGGAAATGACATTGTTGAAATGCAGGGAAATGACATTGTTGAAATGCAGGGAAATGACATTGTTGAAATGCAGGGAAATG